>JAJOZX010000362.1:1507500-1593194 GCA_023014485.1 Bathynomus jamesi | reverse complement strand
ATGATAACATCATATCTGAAAATACGCCGTTTAAGATAAAAATATGGCTTCATCTTCAAATATCTTGTTTATTCGTTTAAACATTACCACAGCTAAAAGATTTACTTTAATTTCCAATATTGTGCAAAAATAATGCAGCCTTTTCAACATTTAATAATAATGATGTTAGCAGTTTTTGAGTATATAAACCCAACAAAATTCTTCCATGTTTATTCTGATTCAAACTACGAGGCTGAGCATTATCTGTAACATTTTAGCAGTAAATTACAGTAAAAAAGTCTTTATCTTCTCCTTCGAGCCGTGTTCTCTTCAGAGAACTTAGTCAGTAAAATCTCCCGATACGTTACAAGAAGAATCGGGGGGGGAACCCTCAGAGAATTTAATAAGCCTCTCAGAATCCTCCGAGCCACTAAAGGAGAACTCGGAGAGTAGTATAGAAGAAACTACTGCAAGTAACAGATCCGTTGCTGCCTCCTAACCAGAACCCCCGTTACTCGTTACCGTTACTTTTAATGAAATGTAAATATATTATATATATGTGCATAGGTATATTATGATTTATATACAGGGTGTCCCAGGAGGAAATGTCAAGAATGCACCATTTGACTCTTTGGGTATTTCTAAGTAGAAAGTATTATATCGACATGTGCCTGATTCCCAAACGTGACCGAGATACAGGCCTCTACATTTGGGCACCACCTCACTACGGCAGGGAGGTTACTACATACTTAAATCAACGGTTTCCGGGAAGGTGGATTGAACGTGGAGGACCTGTGGCATGGCCCCCTCGTTCGCCTGACTTATCTCCGCTAGATTTTTTGTCTGGGGGTTCTTGAAGAGTAACGTTTATCAGCGGGGTAAGCCCGAAACTAGGGAGCAGTTGGTTGCACGTATACAGGATGCGTTCATAAACCTCAGAAATGAACTTCCGCGTTTTCCTTGGCAAGACTCGATGGATCGGAAGCTCGCCGTGTGCATTGAAGAAGGAGGGGGTCACTTTGACACCATTCTGCAATAAGTGCAATAGTGTATTGTATGTTTGTACTTTTTGTAAACCACAAGTGTCATTAAATAGTATCTAAGATCGCTTTTTTATTATGTTTTAATTACCCAAATGTAGAGGCCTGTATCTCGGTAACGGTTGTGAATCAGACCCATATTGATATAATACTTTCTACTTAGAAATACCCAAAGAGTGAAATGGTGCATTCTTGAAATTTCCTCCTGGGACACCCTGTATACATAAAATATTATATTATATAAACATTCGCTTGTGCGAGTATGTGTTGGTTTGTATCCACTGGTTAATGCATAGGCTATGAAGTCTGTGCAATGTGCATGCCTTCATTGCGTTGTTATGACTAAGGCATAATATTTTCAAAAAAAGTGAAACAAAATTACTGCAAGATTTATTACTAGGAATTGCAACATAACAGAGTATGTAGCATACTATTGATACTAATTTACTAATGCTAGAATATAAGAGGAAAGTTTACTTTTGCAAAACAATAACACGAAATACTAAAGAAATGAATCAAATGAGTTATTGTGCGTGGCAATAATAATTGAAATTTATTAGCTAAATATACAAACTTAAGAAGTATTATTCAAAAGATCTTTATTGGCCTTTAAGAAAACAAGCTTCGCAAAAGTTGCATCTAAGAGCGAGCCTCGTTTCGGACGCAGTATATCCTTTCCTACTGAAAAAACCCGCTCAACAGCGGCACTAGATGGTATAGGAGTGTTAAGTTTAATAAACATATTTTTAAAGCTAGTGGATGGGAAGGATGCAGAGCTAACGTGCCGTGAAGGCCCAGATGAGAGAAATGACGAAACCTCTGTTGAACTTAGGTCCCTCCCTGCTCCAGGGTTCTTCGCCTTTTTATTTTGACAGTACTGTCATTGTAGGGGGAGAGGGTGGATAGGGGTAGGCTGCCAGCATGCCAACAGCCAACATGCACACCTCGCTCATAGTGAAGGGACAAATTTTTAACGGTTAATGAATAATGAGTGAGGATCGAAAGAAACTAATTGTGAGCTACGATAAAAAAGTAACGAGTAACGACTAACGAATGTATTTCCCTAAAAAAGTAACGTCGTTACTGAAAGAGTTACTTGATTTGAAATGTAACGCGTTACTGCCCAGCTCTGGACGGAGGGGTTAACATATATACACACACACACACACACACACACATATATATATATATATATATATATATATATATATATATCTATCACAGAGAATACATGGATTTAGAATAATGGAATTAGGACAGTTTTGAAAGAAGTTACGATTTCGCCCTCTTGTTGCATAAAGCGTTCAGAATTTCAGAGTATGCAACTTTCAGGTTTGCTTAAATAATCGGAAGCGACCGTGTAGTGAAAGATCTTTGCTGGAATTATTATCGAAGATGTGTATTCAACTACCTTGGTGGTATTGCTCCATGAAATACTGGTGCTATATTTAGTGAACAATCTTTGCTACGAGGTTAAATACTAGAGTTATGCCCTGTAAAACTCACTAGACGTTTGCTATTAATTAGAAATATTAAGAAAGTTTTTTTTTGCTCAAACCTACTTATTTGGATATTGCGTTTTCATGTATATATTTTTACGTTAAACTTAACTACTACTAGTCTGAAAACAATTACTGCGAGAAATATATAGAAGATTGGGGAGATTTGAAAGATGCTTTCATTGTGCAGGGAACTGAAACCAATATATTTAATTTAAATACTCTTAACATTTGTGTGTGTATATATATATATATATATATATATATATATATATATATATAATAACAATAAATCAATATTAGTAATAATGTTTAAGTGGATGTTTAGAGGAAAACGGATTTGTTTTTTTAGTTTTAAAGCCTCATCACACAGCTTGATGTAGTTAGTGAGATGATTGGTTCGTTTACAGGTATATGGCTTAGAACAGTTACAGTTTAACTGGCTTGAACTATATGACAATGAAGGAAGACGTATCGATAATTGAACTTATGAAATATAAATTGCATGTATTTGCATGTTCATCCTAATCTTTTTAAAAAGTCTATATATATATATATATATATATATATATATATATATATATATATATATAATAACGATAAACAAATAATAATGTTTAAGATGGCAATTGAAGGTAAATAATATTAGGTATGTTTGTTAAACGCTTATATGCTAGTCTAACTGCATAATGTAGTTTAATAGTTTTCGTCATATGGACTATAGTCTGCCAATAAACCTTTTCATTTCATTTCATGTCGCTTCATTTCATATTAGTGTAGAATAAATTAAATTTAATTAGGAAAAGCAAAAGTTACCCCTATAATTGAAAATAAAATGTTTTATTTTAATTTTATTTAATATTTTTATTTAGCTTCATTTAATATAAATATTAAACAAAGAAATTATTATTCATTTAAAACGTATTTAACCTGAATTTGTTTTTTGTGATGTTCGCAATTGCTAACATACGAAAGCGGAAACACATTTGAAGAGGTAATGTGATATTGGAACTAGCGGGCCACGAACGCACCGGAACAGTACTCGAATGTTTGTCTGTTTTTGTTTGTTTTTGTTTGTCTCATGAAAGACCATGAAAGAAACCCATAGTAGGATTTTTTCTCGTGAAGGAAGGCGAGGATGAATTCTTTATAATTTTTTTTCCCCAAGGAGGAGGGGGCACCGCAAGGGGCCCTCAAGGGACAAATGGCCTTCATTAAGGACGGTGAGATCACATAACTGGGTTAGGAACTTAAGGGGGGCCCCATCCAGGGGCAGGATTTCAGAACACCCCAACTTCCTCTACCCAAATGCGGGGATACTACTGGTACAAATTCGACCCACCCTAATAGACAGTATGTCCAATAGGAACTGATAGGTACTTCCAGTATGCAACAGGACAGCCTTCAAACTAAGTTTTGACGAATCGATGAAAAGTCGCCATTCTAAAGGTTTATGCTCATGTCCTAGGGCTATCATCAAACTATCAGTGTCATTACAAAAAAGATCACCAGTCATAGAAAAGAATTTTTATATATTTGGCGTTTGCGAAAAAAGGATATGCTGGTATCGTTTGCAAGCAACTTTCATCCTTGTAATCTGGACCCTAAAAGTTCTGCTTGATTTTTCGATAAATTCAAATCTCGAACCAGATCATTAAGCTCAGGTTGAGTTATCAAGTAATGCTCTCTTCCTTGAGTTTGTCGATACTCTTCATCCTTATCTGACAATTCCATAGGGTCATTTTCAGCAGGTTCATCATCAGCTAAGCTCCACGATCCAGGGGGATTAGGAAGTGGCAGAGTTTCACAATGTACGAGTGGTCGCATTGCGGAAGGCAGAGTCGGGTATCCAATTTTCTTCTTATTTTTCGAGGAAAAACCACTGACTTTAGTTAAATAAAAATAACAATCTTTGAAGTGATCTTTCTGCTCTCTCCAAATCCTGGGAACTGCAAATGGCAAAGAGGTACTCGTCCTTTTAACCAACCCCCGAGGGTCACAGCACAACGCGCGCAACATATATAGATAGCCCAAACTTTATCTTGATCCTTGATTTTGCAGCCGAAATAGAGCTTATAAACATTTTTAATTACGGGAGTAATGTTTCTTTTGTGATCGTTTATCAGGCAGAGCTGGGCAATAAATACATTGAATGTATTTAAATACTAAATACTAAGTACATGGGAGAAATGTATTTAAATACTAAATACATTTTACGAGTGTATTTAGATACTAAATACAAAATACACCAATTGTATTTAAATACATTTGTAAATACATTTTACATTCACCGGATTTGCTTGTTGAAGCCATGACACGCACACGATAAAGAAATCAACCGCTTTCGACTAAGAGTGGCACACAACTGATTGAACTGACACGTTGAAACATGAACCATGCTGTACTACACTGTCGACGCGTCGTACTGTGCAGTACAGAACGTGTATTAAACCAGTAAAAGTATTTACATTTTTATATTTTGAGTATTTAAATACATTGTATTTAAATACTCATTAAAGTATTTAAATACTATATTTAAATACATGAAAAACAATGTATTTATAAATACAGTTCTAAATACACAAATGTATTTAAATACGTGTTTAAATACAAATGTATTTAAATACTGCCCAGCTCTGTTATCAGGTAATCACCGCACACAACAGAAACTGTTAAGATTGTTCACACATTTAAGCGACATTTCAAATTATCCTTTTTTCCTTCAAGGGGCTCTTTTGTGTAACACATGCACAATTAAATGATTAGGTAAATGGAAAAAACTATAAAATCAAACTTCACTGCATATGAGCAGACCCACACCATGAAACAGCTTGCGGCAGACTGAATGACTCATAACTACAAGTAGCCAGCCCTCTTTGACAGGTAACACAGAAGGAAAATTGATATGTTACGACAGGTTTAAACGTGTCAGGAGCAGAAATTACATCATCCTACAGTACATTAGCCTAAACATTTTCTGCTGGGATACTCTCAGCTTTGGGGTAGATGCAGTTTTAATAATTTGTTCAATTTATCATCTACGAGTATATACAAATTTGGTCAAGAATTGAGCCCCAAAGTTCTCGAAAACCAGACGTGATAGCAAAATGTTGTTATTTTCGTAATGAGATGAAAAATGCAAAAGAAACAACTACTATTATCTGAGAAAAAAATGTTGAACAGTGTAATCGTCGGTGATAAATACGACGGATTACCTTTTCCAGCATTACCAAATCTAGCTATATGACCAGCCATGAATGGATCAAATTTGCCAATAAGCTCTAAACATCCCATGAAGTCTCCATTTGCTGAAGAGCAAAAAACTTCATCGTAACCTCAAGTTAGCAATCCTCGAGATACCAAAAACTCAATAGTTTCGATCACTCGTGAAAGAACTTTCTTCAATACGTTATTTCTTCTTCCAATTGAATTACAATTTATTTATTAATCCTTTCCAATGTTTGGATCTTATTAAAAATTTGGACTGTGTTAAATTTTTATGAAAATTTTGTCACTAGTACAGTTTTTTATGCTGATTCTAAGTATGCAACTCATTTTTTGCGGAAATATATATTTAACATTTTATTGGCGTTTGTTTGCAGGAACAGTGCCTGTTTTTGCTGGTGAGTGAAAATGAGTGGTAGCCTATAATCATTGTTTTCGTTAAGCGAAACCGATGCCTTGTACAAAATGTAAAGTGTGGGGATTGTGCCCAAAAAGAAGCAATGCCGAAAACGCCACGATATGCAAATAAAATGTATTGACAGAAGAATCAATTGGCGCGTCTTACCGGAAGTCACTATGACGGCATAAATTGATAACGTATTAAATGCAAAAGTTGTTAAGTCCTTACCGGATGTAAAAAGGATGCTGCTGCGGCTTTTGCTGGGTAATACTAAACCATTAAACCAGCGAAAGCACAGTAGTCGGGACGCAAAAAACCCAAAATTTAAATTTAGGGTAGGAGCGCATTACGGGGGCTCTGCCCCCGTACCCCCGAGACCTAAATTATACACAAAGATTGTATCCACCTTGCCTGGGTAGCCGGAGCCAAAAGGACTAATGTAAAGGATAAAAAGGTGAGTTGTCACAAAGGGCAAAATTTGTACGAGCTTATGTTAAGCATGATTGGCAAGCACTTCTGATTCATAGACTTATAACAAACAAATACAAAATTTCTGCAAAAAATGAGTTTCATATTTGAAATCATCGCGAAAAACTATCTGTAATGCAACTTTAAAAAATTTCGAACACAGTCCAAATTTTTAATAAGACCCCAATGTTTTACCCCTAACAATTAACAACATACATTTTCGATGTTCATTAGACCTTTCAAGATCATCCACTCTTGTTTTATCATTTTTCCAATCGGAAAAGCTAGTAGTGAATGAATTTGCACCGCCGAAAAGTTTGCATGCAGCACAGTAGACGCTACCCGTAGAAGGAAAGCTGTTTCACCATTTGCGAATTTTCGAGTAAATAAAGCTTTCGAAACACCTATTTTTATCAGAATACATTTTCAAAGACCTATGGAAATCACTGTTTTGTTTCGCTTCATTTCGAGCAATAGTCGCGAATGTGATCGTTAATTCGCTGGAACATCCCTTACGGTTATTTCACCATTCTCTGATAATTCAAAATGTCCTTTATCGCCTACTACACTTTCACTTGCACATTGGACACACGGTTCACCTATAGTTTCAGTATCTTGACCTTTTGCTAAACCAACCTCACTGTCAGTTAAGTTGCTTGTTGATGGAATAATATCACTTTCTTGGCTAGTACTTCTTGTTGACTGATCGTCCTTTCTTGAAGTAGTGAAAAATGTATGCAATTTGGGAATGTTTTTTAAAGTTGACTTTTCTAGTTCACTTTTTGTTTTAAAAGTTTTTTAAATTGAGCACCACTCAGTTTCTTTTTTTTCACTCATTATGCAATAGAAGAAATAAATAGTATGGTACGCGAAGAAAAATTTTCAACAAGTTTCTTAAATACGCAGATATGCTCGATAACTTACTGTGATAGTACAGTATACGCAAACAGACTGACTAGAGATAGGTTGCTTCTTGTGGTGTGGGTACTTTCCCTCGGAAGTGGACTGTGGCAGTAGAGATCCCCACACTAAATTGCATTAACGTAGCAAGGACGTAAATAGTACACACTTTAGCTTTACTACACTAAGATTGTAGAACTAAACTAAACTATCGTACGGTAGTTTAGGTACGGTCATAAGGACAACTCTAGCCTATCTACTTAAGAATGGAACTAACTAGCTAGCTAAAGCGACCTATACCTATCGTAGTTTGCTATAGTTCTAAGTTCCTAAGTTACAGTTACTTAGATTTGCTGTTAATTATGAAGTAAACCTTATATATGAACCGATCCATAAGCGTTAGAGTTATCACAATAAATGTGAAGGATAATAAATAATTGTTGGTTGCTAAGCAAACTAACTTTGAACTTTGAACTGATGAACTGAAGTATGTAAGGCACGGAACAGAGACTGAATTGTACGAATTCAAATACTCAACTGAAAGCCAGCATATGCACACACGAACGAACGAACGAACCTTTTCCCCGAAAGAGCAGAATTTTGGAGTAAATTTGGAAGTTCGCTATGAGATACGTGTCGTTCTAGGCTGCCAAAGGTAAAATAACAAATAAGTACGGCCTGCCAGATTTGAATGAGCGCAATTTCATGCACAGAAATTACTTCTTTTCATCTGGAATCAGAGTTATTTCATACATAGAAATTACTTCTTATCAGTATGAGTATGGGTTTCCAGTTTGTTCGATTTACGAGTCAAGGACAAGGGAACCAAAGAGAAAAAATATAATCGTGGAAGAAGGTATATTGAGGCGCAACAATTTCAAGGGGGCATCTTAGGGGGAATATATATATATATATATACATATATATATATATATATATATATATATATATATATATATATATATACACGAGGGTCACTCAATATATTTTGCCCCACCTTTTTTTTTTTCCTTCCCAAGTTTCCTTGTAAGTTCCAGAAATTTTTTACACAAGTAGTTACATACCTTTTTTTAAATTTTTTTATTTTTCCACACAGTCTCCATCCTTTTCTACGGCTTTCCTCCACCTCGAAACAAACGCCTTTATTCCTTGGTGGTAAAAGTCCGCTGGGTTCCGCTGGAGCCACCTCTTAACCTCCTCAACAACCTCATCGTCACTCTGAAACTTTCTTCTACGAATAGCATCCTTCATTGGCCCAAACAAATGGAAGTGTGAAGGTGCCAGATCCGGGCTCTGTGGAAGGTGGGGTAACACAGTCAAGCTCATTTTTATGATGGACTCTCTTGTTTGCAAACTGTTGTGTGGTCTTGTGTTATCGTGCAAAAGAAGGATGTCTTCCAGTTTTCTCTCCGGTCGAACTCGCTTTATACGTCTCTGGAGTCTCTGTAGGGTAGCAATATATGCCTCTGAGTTGATTGTTTGTCCTTTCTTCATAATGTCCACCAGAATCACCACTTTCATGTCTCAGAAGATGGTGGCTATAACCTTTCCTGCAGAGGGAGCCATTTTGAACTTTTTCTTGCGTGGGGAGTCTGCGTGATGTCACTCCATGGATTGGCGTTTTGTTTCAGGTTCAAAGTGGTGTACCCAAGTCTAATCCCCAGTCACAATTCGTGAAGGGAAGTCATCCCCTTCTGTCTCGTATCGAACCAACGACTCAGAAACAATTTCTTTTCTTTTGGCTTTGTGATCTTCAGTCATTTGGCGAGGAACAAGCCGTGAACACACTTTTGAGTATCCCAGTTGCTGAATTATCGTATTCACACTTCCTTCACTAACTCCTAGCTCCAGTGATAGCTCCTTGTATGTGACGCGCCGATTTGATCGAATGATGCTGTTAGCACGTTGCACAGTGTGAGATGTCAGAGCCGATGCCGGGGGACTGTTGCGTGGCTCATCATCGAGGCTGGCTCTCCCTCTCTCCGATGATCTCAAACGTTTAGACCAGCGTCCAACTGTGCTTCGATCAACAACAGCATCTCTGTAAACGTTTTGTAAACGTTTGTGAACATTTCCAACTCTTTCCTTCTCTGCGGTTAAGAACTCGATAATAGCTCTCTGTTTACGACGCACATCACTGTCAGACACCATTTTCGAAACTGCGTTAACCATCGGTTTTATAGAAGGGCGTTTAAAAGCGGTTTTGTACAAGAAGAGGTTCAAACTGGAAAAATCCGGTTATGGTTATGTGAAACGCAGAAAATTCAAACTTACGGCCCAAAAGACATTTCAGCTTCATGACCTATTATTTAGCTAAAAAAAAAAGGGTGGGGGAAAATATATTGAGTGCCCCTCGTACATTTTTCTAGTGTAGTTTTGTCCGCTAATTTAAAAAATAACATTATTTTCGGGAGAAACGAAAAAAATTATAATAATTTGCGTTCAAAGTACTAATGAAAGCGTAGCGTACGCTATTTTTACGCACCTAGGCAAGTTAGGCGTAAGCTTTGTTGTGTGCATGCGCCGAGGCTATACAAATTCCGGTTAAGGAGGTGAACCACGTCATTCATTCATTTGATTGTGTTAAGACTGTAATACTATATAAATGTGTGAGAAAATTAATTGACAATGGTTTTTCGCAAACTTAACGTCCGGCGAAGAGTCATTACATTCTTTGCAATTGTACAAAACTATTCTAAAGAAAAATTGTGCCACAGAAAACACAAAATGATAATAAAATTTCAAGCACACCGAACTATGTAGCGATGTCAGATGAAGTCATGAAGACCTGCAATGAATCTGTTTCAATCCGCAAAGGTTGGAAGAATCAAAACTCTCTCTGAATATGATAATTAAATTTATTTATTGTTGGTGTAAGAGTATACAAGCGTCAAGGTTTGCAAAGATGAACTTGATATGAGTTATCCTACTGTGGTTGATTACAACAACTTTTTAAGAGAGGTAAGTTACCTAGATGAGAAACTAAACTAATCTTAACTATACCTAACCTAACTTAACATAACCTAACTTAATCTAACCTAACCCAACAACCAAACCTAACCAACCTAATCTAACCTAACCTAACACAACCAAACCTAACGTAACGTAATCTAAAGAGCTCGATATTTCTAACTTTTCAATTGAAAAACCTAGTTTAGGCTTTTTCTCCCAAAAGAGACTAGTGCTCTAACGGCAAATTTTTATATCTGCTTTTCGTTTCTCCAAAAAAAGAATGTTATTTTTAAAATTAATGGATAAAGCTACACTCGAAAAATACATTTTTATTTAAAAATTTACAGTTCTTAAAACTGAAAAGACCCAAATTATATATATATATATATATATATCGGCTACGTCGTGGCCGATGTCGTAACACCGCTTCCCGGAGATCAGCGAAGTTAAGCGACATTGGGTCTGGGTAGTAGTTGGATGGGAGACCGTCCTCTGCGCCCAGATTATGTAGCGACCCGTGGTTCGGATCCCACGTAAAGCTGTAGGTCCCTTCCGTATATATACAAAGAACTCAACTACTGGGAAAGACTACGTAAACTAAATCTGTACTCCCTGGAAAGAAGAGAAAGGTATACCATAATCTACATATGGAAAATGATTGAAAACTGGTACCAAACCTCAAACTAAACCCAATTACCATCCAAACAACGGTGGAAAATAGGAAAGGCAGAATGTGTAGTGTTCCCAAATTAAAGGCCCGACAGGGGACCTCCTCAACTTTGAAGGAGAATAGCTTGGTTGTCAGGGGGCCAAGAATTTTTAACCAGCTTCCAAAGGACCTCAGAAACGTTACAGGGGTCGAAGTTGAAGTCTTCAAGAGAAGACTAGATGCCTGGCTCAGGACGGTACCAGATGAGCCGAGTGTACCTGGCTATGCACGGTGGAGAGCGCGAGAGAGCAACTCGCTCCTCCACCAAGCCAGGACTAGAGGCGGGGCCACCAGCTTGACCTACGTGTGAAGAAAGACCGACGCACGGAACCTTAACAAGGTTAACAAGGTACATATATATATTAAGTTCATGCGCCCCTCAAATTGTTGAACTCTAGGCACAGGCCTTGAAGGCATATTGGTTAATACGCCTTTGACACTGGGAAAAAGCGATGTTAAAAACAAGGCGCGAAACAGTGCCATCTATTGGGCAGGGATATTACAAACCACGTCCGACAGTCTTATTTACTATAATTTTGACGATTTCATCTGTTGTGACACCTTTATCAGAATTCATCCAAGCTATCCATGAGTCCTGCCATTTATCCTCTAAGCTATGGACTGCTTGGTACGAAAACGTCTGTCTGTAGCTTCACTTAACTTCGACAGTGCAGTATTCATTGTATTAATAATATTTGTCATATGGACTATAGTCTGCCAATAAACCTTTTCATTTCATTTCATTTCATCTCTATATATATATATATTTTAACAGCTCGGTGTTATATACATATTAACACCTCGGTGGTGTAGTGGTTAGCGTCGCTGACTACGGATCCATCGACCCCGGGATCGAGACCTGGTGACGGCAGCCGGCGCGCAGCAAAACCCAGCTGTTCATCCTTCCACACAATAAAGAAAGTGGGTGGTAAATAAATGGGTACCCTGGGTTGCCTAGTGGTTAAGACCGTGGGCTGCTGGTGGGGCGTGGTTCGGATTCCACGTTAAACTGTAGGTCTAAGGTGGAGTGAAAAGCTTGACCTTTATCAGAATGAACAACAATTCGGGCGGAAGCTAACCAAAGGTTACCAAAGGTTATATATCAGAATAAACAGGAAAACAAACATTTAGCATTCTTGTTTAGTATACAGACGTTTTGGAAATAATTTTCCATCTTCAGTGCTTCTAAAAATTATAAAATATTGAAAAGGTAAAAGTTAGTAGCGTACATAATATTAAAATAACATATTTGTGGAATGAAATTAACATTAAAATAGAGTTAATGATAAAAACTTACTTTACAAATCCTTGAGTATGTCTCACAATAATTTACCACATCAGTATACAGAACACTAACTTCCACATTTCCTAGCGATATACCCATTATAAGTAAAATTAACAGTGTGAAAATTCTAATTTTCCGTGCTTTTTATTTATGCTGCTCCTACCTATTTTTTTACAATGAAGTTGTCTCGCTTCAGAATTTTTCTCCAACAATCTTTTCCCTGGGCACTTTTTTTTAGATTACCGTTAAAAAATACCTTAATAAGATTTATTAACCGACTCACAATGTCCCAACTGTTTCCAAAGATATTCAGTATTTTAAATTCCCTTTCCATAATTACTCAAGCTTAAAACTACAAACTGACCTACTCATTCTCCTTACTTCTTTGTACTCTTAGATTGAATTTCGTTTTATATTTATAAACACCCATAGCATTAAATCCTATTTTCCTCATAAAGAAAAACTCCCTAATACGCTCATCTCGTCTGTCGTCTATCTTTTTAAGTGCGTTCGCTGTCAGACGAACTACATTGAATACAAACCCAGAATAGATGAGCATCGAGGAGTTTCTAGCCGTACCTCACGCCTTCTGAATAAACCCTCGAAATCCCCAATAAGAAATCACTGTCTCATTACAGATCACCTCACTGACCCCTCCTCTTTCCAAATAATAAACACCACCGACAACAACAACAACCAACTAACCGACCTCTACAATTTAGAATCGTTACGCATTCAAAAAGCTAAACACACCCTAAACGATTACAGTTTCGCTTTCGACCTGATAATCACAGGATAACATTAATTTTGTAATTTTGTAATTTTTTAAAAATCTTTTAACGTTTTTGTATTATGGCTCTGTGCCAATATTTATTATTCTGAGACACTCAAGGATTTATAAAGTAAGTTTTTATCATTAACTCTATTTTAATGTTAATTTCATTTCAGAAATATGTGCTTATTTTAATATTATGTACTAACTTTTA
This sequence comes from Bathynomus jamesi, assembly GCA_023014485.1. Classification (NCBI taxonomy): domain Eukaryota; kingdom Metazoa; phylum Arthropoda; class Malacostraca; order Isopoda; family Cirolanidae; genus Bathynomus; species Bathynomus jamesi. Next base: position 1,579,751 of record JAJOZX010000362.1, on the reverse strand, counting down.
TCTTTTTAATATTTTATAAGTTTTAGCAGCACTGAAGATGGAAAATTATTTCCGAAACGTCTGTATATTAAACAAGAATGCTAAATGTTTGGGTTTTCCTGTTTATTCTTAAACTGCGCTTCCCTCGGAGCAAAACTTTAAGTGAAGATATATATATATATATATACCTTTGGTTAGCTTCTGCCCGAATTGTTCATTCTGACGAAGGTCAAGCTTTTCATTCCACTTTAGATCCACAGTTTAACGTGGAATCTGAACCACGCCCCACCAGCAGCACAGTGTCTTAACTATTAGGCCACCTAGGGTACCCATTTATCTACCAACCACTTTCTTTATTGTGTGGAAGGATGAACAGCTGGGTTTTGCCGTCACCGAGTCTCGAACCCGGGGTGGATGGATTCGTAGTCAGCGACGGTAACCACTACACCACCGAGGCGCTATATATATATATATATATATATAATATATATATATATATATATACTATTAAATTTTAAAACTATCCCACATATTATGTACACTTTACTTTCGTCTAATATTTCCTGCTATTACATTTGTTTAAAATGAGTTTGAAAAGAAAATTGTAATTTACCTGAGAATAGATAAAAACAAAGTAATTATAACAATTTTTTCACATTCTACTAATTACGAAACCTAAGGAAGCAGTGATGTTACTAATTCATACTTATGTAACTTATGAGATATTGTATTGTACCAACTAATTTTTGATGGTACACCTCCACAGTCAAAACTCGTACACAAACGATATTAATTCCTATACGCAAATGAATGAAAAATGCAAAGATTACTATTAAAACACTGCATATACTGTACATATAGAATTTAATAATAGTAAATTTTCCCTTATTTTCTCCCTTATGTTTTGTCTTTGACATTAGCGTAATATTTCGTTTCTAATTTTATTTTGTAACGCTTGAAACGCATTTTCGCTGAACGAAAAAACTTTAAATTTATTTTCCATTTTACAAACCAAAATTAACATTAAAGTGTCACTTTCATGACGAATGACAACAAAGAAACATTCCTCATAAATTTATGTCTATTATCGCACACGAATTTCAGGTTCCATTTTCTTCTTTTATACAAGATTGTTGCTTGCGCCACGTAAAAAATTTAAAAACCTTTCCTTCTTTTCGAGTCCTTGGGTCAAGAGGACATTTCTAGTGGCTATATGTTATTGCGTTACGCTATATTATATATATATATATATATAAAGGGTGAGAGAGTTGGGAGGGGGATATTTTGGGGGTTGTTTAACCTCTTTCTTAACAGCAAAGGTCATGCGACGGACGGTTACCTAACCAACTACTACCCAGACCCACTGTCACTTAATTTTGATGATCGATGAGAATCGATGTTGCGAGATAGCCAAATTTACAAATTTTATTCACTACGTGTTGGAAAACTGTCTACGCACTTAGGTTTTGCGCACATCTGAAGAAATGAAAACGCCTTTTTAAGGAAATTCCCTAATTCTTTCACAATTTATAATCTCCGAATGATTAAAGTGAGTTTATTAGTAAACAGATTTTGGGCTACGTAGTGGCCACTATCGTAACACCACTTCCCGTCAGTCGTCACTCAACGAAGTTAAGCGTCATTGGGTCAGGTTGTAGTTGGAGAGGAGACCGTCCTCCGCTTTCAGATAATTCACCGTGTAACACAAAATTTGTCCATGAGTTAAAACTATTATTTTCTGATTTTTTAGGGCATAAATAAGTAAAAATGAGCAGTCACCAAGTTCAGACTTCGGTTCTGAGTTCATGAGATCGATTTATTGATTTTTTGCCATTTTTGCTTATTAATTTAAGGGTTTTTCACACTATCTGCTTTTAAATCAAATGAATCCTGTTAAGTATAATTTTAATTGATGTTAACACGATTATTATGATAAATCAATGATGAAAAATGAAGTTCTCCAGGCCCCGTCTTTAGAAATGAAAATAAAAAGATGGAAACGAGTAGGGAATAATTATGTATTATAATATGTTAATACACAGACAGTGATACAGTGCAGTGATGCAGAGCGTTGATAAAGAGTATTGCTACGGAGAATTGATACAGAATTGATACAAAAATTCTAGCGTTATAGTTTAATCAAAAAGAAGTTTGTCTACGAGATTGGCGATTGTATTTCAGTTCACTCTCACGCAAAAGGTTCCAGATATAGTCCCCCATCATACTTTCATTGTACTGTCCCTTGTAGCGTTCCTCGAAAGAGCTGACATCCTGGTGAAATCTTTCACCTTGTTCTTCTGAGTAGTCTCCCATGTTTTCTTTGAACTCATCAAGGTGGGCGTGTAGTACGTGCAGTTTCAGCGACATCCGGCAGCCCATGCTCCGGTACGTGTCCACAAGTTCGTCAACGATTTCCCTGTAGTTCTCTGCCTTGTGGTTTCCGAGGAAACCTTTGACTAGAGAAACGAAGCTTGTCCAAGCTGTCCGCTCAACCTCAGACAGCTTCTCAGGAAAGCTGTCGGAGTCAATAAGTCGCTTCACCTGAGGGCCCACAAATACTCCTGCTTTGATCTTCGCCTCCGACAACTTCGGGAACAGCTCCTGGATGTGCTTCAAGGCCTCACCCTCTGGATCCAGCTGTTTAACAAACTGCTTAATGATGCCCAATTTGATGTGCAGGGGTGGCATCAGCACTTTCGTTGGCTCCACCAGCGGCTCTTGCTTCACGTTATGGGCCCCAACCTCATAGCCGGTCCTGAGGGGCCAGTTCCTCTTCTCGTAGTGAAGGGCTGTATTTCGGCTATCCCAGAGGCACAGATAGCAAGGGAACTTGGTGAAGCCTCCCTGAAGCCCCATCAAGAAGGCCACCATCTTGAAATCGCCAATGACCTCCCAGCTGAATTGGTCGTACTTCAGTGCACTCAGCAGGATTTTGACGTTCTGGTACTCTTCTTTCATGTGCACTGAATGAGCCAGAGGAATCGAGGGCCACTGATTTGTGTTGTGCAGTAAAACAGCCTTGAGGCTTTTAGATGAACTGTCGATGAAGAGCCGCCAGTCAGAGGTGTTGCAGGGAATGCCCACAGCGTCGAAGAGTCCTCTGATGTCATGGCAGTAGCACAACCCATCTCTAAGAGTGAAGAACACTGAAAAGCCGCGATGCCGCTTCCTCTGGGAAGTAATTCGAACGCTGTCGTCCAGTAAGTCCCACTGCTTCAGTCTGGAAATGAGCAGCTCGGCGTTGGACTTTGTCAAGGCCATTTCCCTGATGAGGTCGTTGATGTCCTCTTGGTTGGGGTAGTAGGGGCACCTTTCACCGGCCACCCGGCGTCGACGGCGCGCAGCAGATGACGCACCTTGCTCCTCCTCGGAATCATCATAGCTTGCTTCTTCTGCTGGACAAGATTGATCTCTCAAGGGAGGCTGTGGCACAGGTAGGTCCGTCGCGTTATGGGGAACAGGTGCAATAGATGATGGAATGTCAGGGTACTCAATGGGAGGCGCATCTTCCCCTTTCTTCGTTTTGTTGGGTCCACCATACAGAAATAGCAGTCCGTGAGATGGTCTGAGGGCTCACGCCAGACACGGGGGATAGCGAAACGCATTGCCCTCTTCTCTCCTCTAAACCAACCTTCAAGAGTGCGGCGGCAGTAGTCACAGATGACATGTGGTGCCCAGCGTTTGTCTTGGTCACCGACTGGCATTCCGAAGTAGGCATGATAGGCTTCCTTTGCACGGGTGCAACTCTCCAAGCAGTGTTTTTTAGCCGTCTTTGCGAAGAACTCGCCGCACACGTAGCAGAAGGAATCCGCTGGGTATTTGCAACCACGAGCAGCCATAACAGTAACTACGTCACACGTCTGAAAAAGTAAAAATAATGGATTAATTTAACCCTATATGGACATAATTCTTATTTTTGTCTTAAATTTTTTTTACCTATATTAAACATTCATTTAGAGTACTTTGAACATAAATATGTGATTTTTAATGTAATATATATATATATATAATAATATATATATATATATAATATATATAATATATATAATATATATATATAATGTAATATATATAATACAAATTGGACAACCTTATACCACGTGGCAAAGAAGGCATGGATGTCAGAGCCATCAATATTGTTACGTTTCAATAAAATATTCTAGTGCTGGTTATCAGAATTGTTTTATATTACTTCAGCCACTTTAACAACATATATTGAGCAATAAAAAATTATTCAACTTACCTTTAATCAAATAAAGTGATAAAAAATAAAAAACGAACTGCGTAACCATACACTTTTACTTCTACTGACGCACTAACTTATTTTTTTCATTAAAGTTCGGTTTTCTGCAGTAGGAGTTGCCAATTCGTGATATAAACTCCTTGAACCGTTACAAATTTGACGATATCGTCATTTAAGTTAAAATGTACTTGTTTCGGTAAATATATAGTAAATTTTGAAGCGTTTACAGATCTGTCGCAGATGTCCATATAGGGTTAAAAAATAATAATATTCTTATTTCAACAAAATCGATGTACTGACAACAAACCCGAAGTTTAAAATCACTGACAGCTTTTTTCCAGTGATTTGAAGCATAATGAATCAGAAAATAAAGGGTATTGCTCAGAAACAAAGAAAAATTTTTTTTTGTTACACGGTGTAATGTACCGACCCGTGGCTCGAGTCCCGCGTAAAGCTGTAGGTTCCTCCGTCATATGACCTTAGATGTTGTGAAAGAGGTTAAACAACCCCATGTAACTAACTAGTAACATATTATTGTTTGACACTTACCGAGCGTTTTCAATTTTAGTGCATAGTCATTATTTAGCTTCATGTGCAACGACAATACAGTTGGTTAATTAAACTGCTTCATTCAAGAAATTGATTATAGTCCTTCTCGTAAATGCGGTGCTGGAAAGAGGTCGTCTGTACAACGAGTACGTAGTGATTGTTTATGGAAAGACATCATTAAAGAGTATGTTTAAAAAGGTGATTACGACATCTGATAGGCTTGACATTTTATCGACAAGTTATTATTAGGTTAGATTAAGTTAGGCTACGCTAGGTTAATATAGGTTAGGTTATACTGGACTGTTAGTTTTGTAGAGTATCTATGTTTTGGTCTTGTTGATGAAATGAGTATTGGTTCTTTAAAAAAAAGCTTACATACACATTCCTAACTGGTTGGAAGAAAAACCTTTAACAGTTAATTAAAATGGAGGTCGCGTTTCATTGTTAAAAAAAAATAAAATCCGGGTGTAGATGTATACCAAAGAAAATATTTCCGTTCTTGAGTTTTTTTTCTTAGGTAATTTTACCTTTATTTTTTTAATAATAATAATAATAATAATAATAAAAAACAACAAGATTTCCCTTAATTTAGTTGCTTGCCCATTTGTATATAAGAAATGAAATGCCATGTATACATTGGCAAATGTATCAGACTTTGAATAGAGTTTTATGTATATGCTCGTAAGTTATGTACATGTAGAATTATAGAAAAAAGTTCGCATAGAAAAATTTTTCTAAAATAAAAATAATTACTAATCAGTAATGAGTGGGTTTTGTTTTCGCAATTTTATTACTATCACCAAAAAGAATAAAATATATAAAGAAAAACAGAATCTTACCAATTACTAATTTTGTATGATTTCTGGAAATTTTGTTTCCAGCCGAACGTTTTTCCGCAAGTGTACGTTATTTCTATATAAAATTATTCAGTTTTAAAATGTCTGTATAAACAGTGCATACTACAGTGTACAGTAAGTCCTCTACTTACGCGATAGATGCGTTCGTGGAAACCATTATTTATATCGAAATCGTGTAAATTGAATCACATTTTCCCCATAGACATAATGTATTATAGGGGGTAAGCGAGTTCAGCTCAAGAATGTTTGACAACAAAAAATTAAAATATATGGCTGTATACGAGAATTATATAGAACGTAATGCTTATTATACACGTACATTAATAACACAGGTCAACAAAAAAAAATTTTTTTTCGTTGCCAAGGAAATTCGTACGAATTTAGGGTATTTTGGGGTTGCTGAATTCCAAAATGAAAGTAGTTTTTCCGATTTGGCTCTAGTTCTTGAGATAATGAATACTCTCAATTAATAGGAAACGTAACCATAACGCGTGCATATGGGAAACTACCGGAACATTCTAGATGGTGAGACCGAATAAAATGCCATTATGTATTTCATGTGTTTACTTTTGTATGATTTGAGACAATTTCAATGCAATTTGTAAGTAGGCTCCGCCTGAACATTAAATTTTTTGCATTTTTACGTGTTTCAATGGGGTACCAATTATCTCATAAATTAGAGCCAATCTAGCAAAACCGATGTCATATTCGGAATCAGCACCACAAAGTTACCCCAAAATCACTCTAATATGATTGGCAATAAAATGAGTGTTGACCAGTGTAATAGAATATAAAATATGATACATTATGTAATTTTGTACACACTGCACTTACCAGAGATGACTCCAAAGACTGTTTAAAGTGGAACCTCATCCTTCTTGGGACTCCTCCTGGGTGAAGATGAGATTGATTGTGAGGTTGAAGGTGGACTCTCGGGTGTTGCGGGAGTTCTTTCAACCTTCTTTTAAGTAGGTAAACAGTGATGTCTGCATAGCCCTCTTCTTTTTTTCTTGGTACAACTCCCTGTAACGCCACATACTGACGTGGCACTAGTGAGGTGCCGAAGAACGCCTGCATATATTTACATATACACGAGCGCAAATAGTATCGCCAGCCGATTGGTCTTTTGTTAAATCCTGTAGACGCGGATCACGGTCACGTACAGTAATACCGAATAACGTTCCCTATTTTGTCGATCGTGTATAAGCGAATCTGTGTAAATCGAGTTCACGTATAAAAAAGATTTACTGTATTTACAAATTAATGGTTGTTACAGTTCAAATGCATAAACTAAGGCTGTGAATGTGTTTTATAAGCATCTGAAATGCGAGTTTTCTACATAATTGTTCACTCTTTCATTTTTTACCACAACCCCACTTTCCATTCTCTGTCAGATTGCCGTATCGTTGAACACCAGACCATATATTTTCCATTTACAACCGGGTACTCTCATTTAATAATCAATCAAACAAACAGTTTTTATTCAGAAAAAGAATACATTACATAAGGGATATAAAAGTAAAAAGGTCAAGAAAACATCTCATCCATAGAGTTACGTTCAACTTTGTATGTCGTGGCAAGAAATTTAGTCAAAGTATCCTTATTTGAATTTGCAGTTGGGAAGCATGAGAGCTTTTCAGATAAAATCTTTGATATTTTCGGTTTTATGCAATAGAAAAAGAGAAAAAAAAACAGAAATAATAGAAATAAAACAAAGTGGTAAACCATAAACCTGGCACATTGTGTTTGGCGCAATATAACGGAAACTTTCAAAATGTAAATGAAATAATTTGCGAATCTACGAATGTCAGTTTTACATATATGAGGCTCGAAATTCGTGTTTTGTAAATGATATTCTGTCGCGATACAATCATTTCTTGTTCTAATATCCCGAATCCATTTCAAGTATCCAGAATATTAGCAACACAATTTGGTGTCAGTGACCAAACCAAACCCATCAACAACCGCATAAACAAACCACACGTTTAATCAGCTAAAATATTAGAGGTTTGTATTAATGAAAAAAGAATATAATTCAAATGTAGAATTTGGAGTTTTGCCAATCGTTCCTAACTATCCCAACAACCGATTTCTCTCTTTGTTTTAGTACTGTGTCAGGATACGAGTATTTTGCAGGCGGGTAAGCCGACGGAAGACTTACTACTGGACGAGATAATGGGAATTTCAAGCCCTGTAATACGAGGTATGTCCAGAAAGTTTCTGGAAAGACGGTTTTAAAAATAAGTAAACGTTTAGAATGAAATGTAACTCGGAGGAACAGAGCAACAATACCTCCTTTACCCCTCGAAGTATTCTCCATTGGCATCGACGCACTTCTGACATTTGACGGCATTGAGTGTGTCCCCGTGTGCTAGAAGTCCGTGCTCTGCTGGCAAAGCCATGTTGGGGTGGGCAAGACGCTTGAACACGTGACAGAAAGTACTCAAATCAGTTACCCACACCACCGGAAATAAGGTACTCCTCCAAGATGCAATGATTCATTGTTGTGTAGTAAACTAACTGACTGAAATTATTTGTTATTGAAATGTAAAATACGAGTTCGCAACGAGAAGGTAGGAGGGTTTCGGTCAAAGAAGTGCGTGAACCCGCGACTCTGGCGAGAAAGTACAAAAAAAAAAGGTTGAAGCCAAAGAATACTGAGGAATGTTTCATCGTTGTTCCGATTAACACATTGCAGAGAACTCAAAGCGAAGACGAAAGTAATTTTAGGGGTAAACTCATTTAATTTATTTTAAATTAATATTTTTATATTATACTGGCCATGTTCTTTTCTAATTTACGTAATGAAAATTATGCTTGGAAATTCACAATTTTTTATTGTTTTCCAATTTTTAAGAAGTTGCGCCTCGGTAGTATAGTGGTTAGCATCGCTGACTACGAATCCATTGGCCCCGGGATCGAAATCCGATGACGGCAGGCGGCGCACAGCAAAACCCAGCTGTTCATTCTTTCGCACAATAAAATTTGGTTGGTAGATAAATGCACCCTAGGTAGCCTAGTGGTTAAGACGCTGGGCTGCTGATTGGGAGGTCGTGAGATCGAATCCGGACGAGCACTTTGTAATTTCTGACTGCCCGTAGTAGGTGTGGTTCGGATTCCACGTTAAATTGTACGTCTAAGGTAAGTAACAAGCCTGACCTTCGTCAGAATGAACAATTCGGGCAAAAAACCCAAGGTTAACTAAGTTAAAATTCGGAATATTCTTTTTTAATCTATTATAAATAGAGTTTTAAAAATATTTCGGGTAACGTCAAGCATTACATACAAATTTTAATATTTTTAACAACTTTTACATGTAACTGTACTATTATTATTATTATTATTATTATTATTATTCAAAGTATCTTATTTCTGATGCAATCATTTCCTTCACATTTCAGGTTGCATTGTTAGCCTGTGGGTTTTCCCTAATACATTCCATGTCATCAGAAGAGCACAGAATGGAACCAGATGGGTTTTTCCAATACACCAGAGTCCCGAAACACAAACAGTACGAGTTTAGTTGGAGGAGAGACAACCCTTATCATCCTTATAGCAGAAGGGTAAGTGTTTTTAGTTGTTTTCAAAGACAAGTTCATTTATTTCAGTCTTTTAATTGTGCTGCATGAGTCGTTTTTCAAGAATAAAAATCGTTTTACTTCATTAGGCGAAAGCAAGAGAGACATTCTAGAAAATTACAATTAGGTTGATGGTAATTCGGAGACTGAAGTAAAATGTGGAAAGCAGAGGGGGTTCAAAGCTAAACTTGAAAGGGAAATATTTCCCGGATGGTGTAGTGGAAAACGATCTTCGAACGTGGCCTACGTAGCCCGCTATCGAACCCTCCTCTGCGTTGCACATTTTACTTCAGTCTCCGTATTACTGAATTTATTTATTTAACAGCATGAGTGGTCAGTTTAACTCTTGAAAGCTCTGACAGAAAGTCTGACTGTAATGTTCTAACTGATACATATCGTATTCAGCAGGGTTCAAAGTATGCGAGCAGTAGTATGGGTGCAATGTCAGCACTGGCACTGAGGGTGGTATTGGTACTGAGGGGAAAAGAGGGCAGATACTCTGAGAACCAAAATTTGTAATCCCTTTTAACCCCTGATAATCTCTTTTAATCCTCGGGACCCTTTAATTCGTTGATGGCTTTATGAGGAAAATTTTTTGTTAAAAATAAATATATATACATAGAAATAATAATAATAAGAAAAAAGAAAAGAAAAACTATGACATAATAATATGAAGTTTAAAGAACACAGAACCGCGACATATACACACACAGACAGTCATATTTGGTGTATCATTCTAAACCGCAGAACCATGATACCGACCGCATCTGTTTCTTTGTTCCACCGCGGCGGCTTTTGTCTGTTGCTTTATTCATATATATATATATAACATAAAGTTTGAGGTCCACCCAGGGCCGGATTAACCATTAAGCAAAATAAGCCCGTGCTTAGGGCATCAAGGGAAGGGGGGCACCACAGAAATTTTCCATTGTCGGATTTACCATGGATTTATTATACTATTATAATCGCGGCTTATAGCCTATAAGCTGTTGAAAACTGAATTATATATATTCATATATAGTATTTATTTTTTTTCATTGTTTGAATTTGTAGTGAACAACAACCCTTTTGAGAGAATAAATATATTTCGTTGTAATCACACACTTTACGCTTTGCGTTATTATTTTGTTTATATCAAATCTTTGAGCGCCATATTAAAAATACATATAGATTAAATATTTTCGTGTGCTATAGGAAGTTATTCTGAACGTGTGATTTGTGCATATAATATTAAATATATATTTACATAATCATTTGGTATTGTTTTACAGAAAGATTTAGGTTTATAGAATTGTAATATAAATTAATATTAAAATAAAAGAAACTATAAACTCTCTATATTGCTGTTGTATCAAGTGATGTTTATCACGGCCATTATAATAATAAGATATACTGACCTAAGTTAATTAGCGTTGAAGAAGTTTATCTGTTGCTCTCTCTTCTTCTCTAGGGTAAGTCTATGAAGTGTACTTTATTTGTATATATAACAATATTTTATCATACACGTATCTTTATTTTATAATTTATTTATCTATTGTCATAACAGTATAAAAGAATTTAGATTGTAATAACCAGAGTGAATAATTTGTAATGTATATATAACATCAAACGTAGTTAGGACAATTTAGGCCCTAAGCAAATGTTCATATTTCCTATAATTAAATATTGTGTTTTAAATAAATAAATAAATGTAAATATAAAATGTGGCTCGTTAATAGTGAAATGTTAATATTGATATTTTTATAGATTGCGTATTATTAATTCTAATGTTAAGTATTTTTATTTTATAGGTTTCGGTTCCTTCTTTCGGTTCCTTCTTTTGGTTCCTTCTTTCGATTTGATTTGTATTCAACATTCGATTTCGAGTTGATATTTCGGTTGAGTTATATTTAATTGACACTTATATTTAAATTGCCACTTTGGTTGTGTACGGTTCCCATTTTGTCTTTCTGAGAATAAAAGAACAAAGCCAAGATTGTGATATGTGTAACTGTGTTGATTGCCACATAATATACAAATAAAATATTCTTTTTATTTCTGTATTTTACAGACCCCAAGAACCAAGATGAAACGTGTTCAGTTAAGTGGTGCACAAAAGCGAAAACTATCAAAAGAGAAACAAGAGAAGACTTTGGATTTAGAGTCCAAGACTGCAAAGCTGACTGATTTCTTCACACAAGTTCCACGACCACAACGTCAACATGATATACCGATTCTGAATCAAAACCAATCTCCGTCATCAGAAGTGGACACAAATACCACTTTGATCACTTCAAAATCAAAATATGATGACGTTGGAATCACCGAGGTGTCACAAGCAGGTTCATCTACCACATGTCTCACTACTGATCTCACTTTGCCTGTAAATTCTCTTGATACCTCTACTGCAAATGTTGATTCAAGTTGCTTTACAAGACATTCTGGGGTTGAAATAATTGGAAAATGAAAGTTTAGTGGACCATGGTGATGGTGGTGAAATGAATCAGTCTGCAGAAGATGAAGTAAATATAGCAAAAGATCCAGGGTTGTGGCTTGATTTCTCTGCTGATGATGTGGCTTATTGGATTGCTTGTGGACCCAGTGACTGTCAACACCACAATGGGCCATTTGACAAGTCTTACCGGCATTTCAGTAGTGGCAAACCAGCAAGATACTGTTCACAAAAACTTTTCGTTGGGACAAAAGCCAATGGTGAGAAATACAGAGAGAGTGAGTTATTGTATTCACCATCAACAGGATCAGTTTACTGTTATGTTTGTAAACTGTTTGCTCCTAAAAATGTCTCACATTTTGTTGTAAGAGAAGGGTTCAGTGACTGGCGAAATACTATTGTAATTGATCATCATGAAAAAAGCACTACTCACCGAGACTCTATGCTAACATACTTAACTCGCAGACAAGGTGCGGGGTTGGGACAACAGTTGGAAAAAACAAATTCAGGAAGAGTGTGATTACTGGGAACATGTCTTGAGGCGTGTCATAGCTGTTATTTGTACGTTAGCTGAACGTGGCTTGTCTTTTCGAGGAACAGAAGAAAGATTTGGATCATTGCAGAATGGGAATTTTTTAGGGCTGCTTGAGCTCATAAGCCGGTTTGATCCATTTTCAGCAGGTCACATTTTGAAATATGGAAATTCTGGCAAAGGAAATCCTTCTTACCTGTCCAAAACCACCTGTGAGGAACTCATTCAACTAATGGCTCAAAAGGTCCACGCACTCATTGTTGACGAAGTAAAATCTTCTGGTTATTTTAGTTTGTCAGTTGATTCAACACCAGATCTATCACATATCGATCAGTTAAGTGTTGTACTTAGGTACTTAAAAGATGGACAGCCTATTGAACGCTTTTTAACCTTTCTGAAAATGAAAAGCCATACTGGTGAGGAAATGGCAAATCAGGTGTTGCAGTACTTACGTGAAGTTTGTAAGCTAAACTTTTCAAAATGTAGGGTCAATCTTACGACAACGCTGCCAACATGTCTGGGCGTTATAAGGGGATGCAGCAAAAAATGTTAGAAACAAACAAGTTTGCTATATATGTGCCCTGTGCAGCCCATTCACTAAATCTGGTAGGCCGAAGTGCTGTTGACTGCTGTCAAGAGGCGGTTAATTTCTTTCTACAGTGCAGTTGCTCTATACCTTTTTTTTAGCCTCAACCAGCAGGTGGGAAATTCTTAAAGGTTGTATTGGAAATGAAAGTGTCTTAAAATCCCTCTCTGATACCAGATGGGAGGCACATGCTATGGCAACAGCAGCAATTTTGAAATCTTTCCTTAAAATTTTAGAAGCGTTAGAATGTATAGCTGAAGACCAGTCACAAAAGGGAGACACTAGAAGAGAAGCAAATAATATTGCAAATAAGATGCAAGAGCTAGAATTCGTTTTTATGTTGAATTTTTGGGATGAGATTTTGCCAAATTTTCATAGAGTAAGCAAAGTTCTACAGAATAAGGATGTGAACTTAAAAACATGTGCAGATCTGTATGGATCATTAGCTGACCAACTGTGCACTTCACGAGATGAATTTGAAAGATATGAAGCAGCTACAAAGGAAATGCTACCAGATGTTGATTACAAGGCAGCTCAAACTCGCAAACGTATCAGAAAGAAGGTACTCAATGACGGAGATGCACCAGAAGTATATCTGAATGCCAGAGATAAATTTCTTATCACCACCTTTTACACAATTGTTGACAAACTTGAAACTGAGATGAGAAGAGGAGAGATATACAAAGAAATAGCAGAGAGATTTTCTTTTCTGAGTGATGTGCCACATAATGTCACCACTTCATCATCTACTGAAATTGAAAGGTATTCTCAGGGTTGTAAAAAGATGATTGATGCTTACCCAGAGGACTTGAACACTAATTTCTCTGCTGAGCTTCAGCAGTTTCACTCATATGTGTGCCATAAGTTCAGTGCAAAAAAAAAATGTAAAAACAAGATTCAGTCATGCTGAACTTTATAAAATAATTGTAGAAGACAATATTGAGTGTGCCTTCCCAAATGTAGAAATTGCCTTTCGTATATTTTTAACATTAATGGTCACAAATTGCTCAGCTGAGCGTTCATTTTCTCAGTTGAAGTATATTAAAAATACCAACAGAACAACTATGCAACAAGGCAGGCTGGATGCCTTATCTCTACTAAGTATAGAAGCAGATGTGTTACGTAAGATTAGTTTTGAGGATCTGATCAAAGACTTTGCAATTAAAAAAAGTAGGAGAAAACTTTTCAAATATAAATGAAGTGGAAGTATACAAAAATAAACATTATTTTCCATCTTACTGTAAGTTTTGTTTCATTTCAAAAATAAAATTTTATTTTATGGTTTATTTTTGTTTATATTTTGAATTACATATATATGGGGCACCAAAATCTTTTAAGTGCTTAGGGCCTCTAAAGGTCTTAATCCGGCCCTGGGTCCACCAGTTTAATGTTAATATTCGTTAAAGTATTTTATACGCAGAATAAGAGTATGAAGTTAAAAGGGCACCAAATACACCTCAATTATTTACTTCAAACACGGGTATGTAAAATTCTGGAATTAAGTTTAACATAATCGTCCTCGTTCAGCTATCGAAGCGATCATGTCTAATCAGGAAGTAAGCAGTTTGAATTGGATGAAACAGCCAATACACGGAACCTTTTTTCTTCCTAGGCTTCATATCATCGTTGCAATCGGCTTTTACGATCTTTTTATGACCCTCAACCCACTAAAGGTAAGGCAAACTGGTCCCCTCTTGACAAGTAAAGGCAAGATAAAGAACAGCACCTGGGGCTACCTGAGATTAAGAACAAAACTCAAAAATTATCCTCCAGCCATTCATGTCCATACTTACTCGAAGGTTAAGGGAAATGAAATGCAGTCTAAAAGTGTAAAATAATTTCTTAAAAGTACATAAGTAAAATAATAATTTATAAAATAAATACGTATAAGTAAATAAACATTCAATAATAATAATAATAATAATAATTAAATAAATAAATAACCAGACAAAAACTTTAAAATAATCTATAAAATAAATATGTGTAGGTAAATAACACTGGTCAACAGTTTTTGTCAGAGATATTTTTACTTGAACTATATGTAAATTTTTACGTTGATTATGGAAATGAAAACAGGATTTTTCTATCATCCGCAGTTTTAGAGTGACACACGAATTTACATTACTTAGGGTTTGAGTCAGAATAGGAAGGGGATGGGGTCTGCCCCTTGCTCCTCCTCTGCTTATAAGTTGCTGCACATCACTATTGACTTTCATTTGTCAGTTACTCACTTGATTTCGCTCAGTGAACATTTTAGGTGAGTTCAATATGCATTTTCTACTTTGATATTGCTGTTACGTCTATAAATTAGTCCAAATTTCATTTTCGATTCACTCAATATTGGTAGGTGATAGACAAATTTTGAGGTCATTTTTGAACTCAGCGGTAAAAAAATCTATAAGGTCCACCCATTTTTGTTCATGTGACAAAAAAAAAGTTATTTTTTGTCATCCAGTGTAATCAATCAAGACTTTAGTAATAACAATGTAAACTAAATTATAAAACAAATTATGTGTAACTTCATACGTCGAGGAAACGGAAGAGAAGAGTATCGTAACTGAGAGACAATGGAAAACGTTTCTGGTTAAGTGTTCTGGCACACCTTAGTCACCGTAAGTTCCTTCACATCTAATTTCTGCTCGCGGAAGTTATGAATTTCCACAATCAGGTGAGGAACCGTGTCATCACCGTCAGCCCTAGCAGAAGTGTTAACATCATTAGCGTGACTACCATTGTCAACTCCGGCTTCTAAGCTCACTATCCAAAATTGCTTGGACAGATTCATGTATGTATCTGCATATATATATATATATACAGTATATATATATATATATATATATATATATATATAATATATATATATATATATATATGTGTGTGTGTGTGTGTGTGTGTGTGTGTGCATACTTGTATATGTATATTTCTTACATTATTATTTACTGCCTACCTCTACATTACCATAGAAACCGGTAACACAAACCACGCTGCCAGGCGTGTTTAAAAAACTGTGCGATAAGCGCAGTCAGTGGTTGGCGAGCGAGAGGGTTAAAATTTAAGATATACCTTTTCTTGCCTTCTTGCAGCCTACTTCTTTGCTCTGAAAGTGATCTTGTTCGGTAAAACCTTCGTACTTCCAAAATTTAAGTTCGATTGTCCCTAGAATTTAATTTACGTTAGTTGAACTGTTTGAAAGATTACCTTTCAGCTTACCGGCTTTATAAGCATTGTTTTTTAAAATTTGATTGTATATATTTATATTGTTAATTATTTAGGTTAAAGATGAGTTAATTTGTTTGTCGTTAGGTTTTGTTGTGTATTGGAATCGAAATAGGTTAGCCCACGTTGATAGTTTGTGGTGATCTACATTGCGCTATAAACTAGCATCGTGTTGACTTGTTGGCGTTCCAATACTAGGTTTTTTCGTATTTGGTGGTGGTTTTCTTTCGTTATTACCCGTAGTTGTTGCCTCGTTAATTTGGAAAATATTTATTAAGGATAGGTATTCCAATCTGTAAATTTATCAGTCTAATTTATGATACTGACTACCTTAGGTTAATTTAATTAAAAACTACCCCTTACTTGAGTCGCCCAAGACTGGGGCCTCATTTAAGTCGCTCGAACCACGATCAGAGGTGGGCGGGATTACCAATATTAGATGGGGTACACTCTGGAAAGATTGGTAATCGAAAATTCCCATATGGTCCTTCGAACCGGATAGGTCTTTATCCAGTCCAAGTTTATTCTCCTAACATTATTAATTGTACTGATTTGAAGCGTTGGTAAATATTTACTATTAACCGGTCTCCGGTAGAAAGTTTTAAAAGCTGGAATCACAAAAACGAGTGGTTTCCAAAGATTTTGAAAGTCAGATTAATACAAAACACATCAAAAACCATAGGAAAAACATAAATTTCACCTTCAAAATTGGCCGAACCTAAAACAACCTAAGCAAACCTAACCTAACCTAAAACAACCTAACCTAACCTAACCCCTAACGTTATCCAAAATTATAAAAAAATTTAAAAAATACCTTAATCACGTGAATTGCCAGGCTGAGGCTCGTCCTCTTCTTCTGAAGATTCGTCCAAATTTTCAATAGTCTGGGGTAACCGGGTAACTTATGGCACCGCCACACTTTCTGTTCCTCACGAAGAGTACAATCCGAGTCACAACGAGGACACTTCACCACTTGAGGAAGAACACCGTGTGCCCGAAGAAAAGCTGTAGCTTTTTCTGAATTTCCATAAAATTCGGCGATACAGCGAAAATAATCAAAGGAGCACAGACCACAGGAAGCCATGTCCACTAACTGATTCAAATTAAAATCAGTGGAAGCGCCATTTTTTTACCCTTTTCCCGTTAGAGAGTTTGAGCTTCAATAACTGTTTAACAAATCATTTGCGACGGAAATGAGTATCATTTTTTAATTCAGCACATTGAAAAACATTGAAAACCAGCTTTTAAAACTTTCTACCGAATACCGGTGTAATAGTAAAGAAATACCGAAGCGTTAATTATGGCTTCGTTAATAAGAATCAGAGGGGGTCATAGGGCCGCTGCCACTCATTTGATTAATGCGTTTAGATCCTTATTGGAACAGGGAGATATTTCAAAACCCAAACTCATCAGTTTCAGGGATATTCTTTTTGGCAAACGTCAGAAACTCTTGGAGTGTGATGCCGAGATACAAGCGAGCTTGGATGATGATAACATTGCCGAAGACATTATGGAAGGCGATAAACGACAGTTTGACATTGTGGAATGTTTAAGTGAAGCCGAAGAGTTGCTTCGTAAAATGGACTTGTCAAACAAACCCGAGGTTTCTCATCTGAACGGCAACCAGGGTATTAAATTGCCTGTTACAAAACTACCTTCTTTCTCAAGAGACCCACTTCAGTGGGAACATTTCTGGGATATTTTAAAATCTGCGGTACATAGCCGTCATGATATCTCAGGTGCCCAGAAATTTTCTTATTTAATGAGAGAATTATCCGATGAGGCTCTTCAACTTTTGAACGGATTCTCCACTACGAACGCTCACTATGAAGAGGCCATAACTCTATTGAGAGAAACCTACGGCAAACCTCATCGCATTATACCAGCGCATTTAAACGCTTTGTTTGATCTCAAAGAACCTAAAGCGACTTCGGCCGAGTTATCGAAGTTCCGAGCAGCCTATGAGTGCCACTTGCGGGACCTCAAAACCTTGAATACAAAGGTCGACGAAGCTGGATTCGTTTTTGCGGCATTATTGTTGCGGAAATTACCAGCGCAAATTCGCGATAATTTAAACCGTGCGGCAAAGTCTGGTGTCTATGATTTAACGTCTTTCAGACAAGCTATTGAAAAAGAAGTAACTTTTCTCCAGTCTGTGGAACCCAATGAGTACACCACAGAAAAGAATAACCGAACGACGCATAGATCTTCGACGACAGAGGGTAAAAACGGCTCTTTTCAGAAAAGTTTGATGTTGGGTACCTTTTCGGTATCAGGGAATAATAACGGTAACCAATCGATTTCTCGACTCTGTGAGCTGTGTTCTCAGAATCAAAGGTTCTTTAAGTGTCCAAACTATCCCTCACCAAAGGATAAATCTTGGAGAGCTAGGAATTTGTAACTATTCTTGAAGTGCATAGGTTCCTATCACTCTGCGAAATATTGCCTTAGCAAGTTTAATTGTAAACACTGCGAAGGCTTACACAATACAGCTTCATGCTTTAAAGGCAAAGGATGTCAAGATACGTCGCCCTCGAATACAGCTCAGTCGAAACCTAAACTAAACAGCAATAAGTGACAATTTCGGATGAAATCGCATGATTTTTCAGATAGAAGGTTCGGGATTCAACTCTATTTCTCTGGCCCCGGGAGCCATTTAATCTGCACTCGCCTTTACAGACCTATAGGTTTAAAGTAGTGTTATTTGGGGCTACATCGAGCCAATTCTTGCTGACCGCGACCACTCAACTTCATTTGCTTGAACATCCATTACCCATTGGCAAGCAAATCGAACGCGGACTCTACGTTGATAATTTGCTCTTTTCCACTGTCAGCGAGGCGTTACTCTTGGAGTTTTATCAGGGAAGTCGGAAACTCCTAAGTTCGGCGAATTTTACTTTAAGAGAGTGGGTCTCAAACTCCCCTTTATTGGAAGACTCAGTGGAAGCGAGTAAGGACGATAACATTCGAGTGTTGGGACTTCTCTGGAACCCTACACCGGACATTTTATATTATCCAAAATTGACCTGCATTGAGGAGGAAATTACTAAACGGACGGTGTTAAAACACGTGGCGCGAGTATTCGATCCTTTGGATTATCTTAGTCCCATCGTGGTCCGATCTCACTATTCCTCCAAGAACTTTGGAAAAGTAAGCTCATTTGGGACGAACCTTTAAACGATCAACTTAAACGAGAATGGTATAAGCTGATCGAAGATATCCAATTAGGGAGCCAACTTGTTTTGTCTAGAAGCCTAAATTTGAAAGGCCCAACTACTTTACATGCGTTCGCTGACGCGAGTAGTAAAGCATACGGGGCGGCGATATATGCCACCTGTGGAAAGGAGGTTCAGCTCCTGATGGCTAAGGTAAACGTTGCACCATTGAAGCTACTCACGATACCTCGATTGGAGTTAACGGCAGTCACACTAGCTGCAAGACTGGTAACATATGTTCTTCAAGCATATGCTGAGGAAGTAACCTTTGAATCCATCTGTATGTGGTCGGATAGTAAGGTTACTCTGGTTTGGCTGTCGACTGAACGACAGTTGAAACCTTACGTTCATAACGGAGTCAGTAAAATTGTAGGCTAATTCCAGATGGAACATGGAGATACTGTACGTCTCTACAAAAGACAATCCTAGTGACTTGCTGACTCGGAGAATGAAGGCTGACATTTTTCTCCGGTCGAGTCTATGGTTGCATGGACCTCATGACAACTCGTGAGGAATCAGAACCCTGGATCGATCTGTCTCGCTACATTTCACTTAAGAAACTGTTACATATTGTAGCGTTAGTGTGCGTTTCTCTGCCCTATTGTGCAAACAGTCTGACTATAGATGTTCACTGAATAAGCATGGCCTTTCATTTGATGAGGTGCGATTGGCGGAAAAGCATGTCGTAATGTCGGTTCAACGAGAGTCCTTTAAAGAAGAATTTGTCTTTTTGAAGAGTAATCGTAAAGGAAGCCCTCCAAATTTAGTAAAACAGTTCGGGCTATTCCTCGATGATGATGACCTCATTAGATGCAAAGGAAGAATAGCATATGCAGGTCTCGATGATGAAGCTAAATATCCGATACTGCTTCCAAAGAAACACCATTTCACAGTCTTGGTCATTAGAGCCGAACATCTCCGTTTGAGACATGCAGGGGTGGCGCAAATTGTAAATTCATTGCGTCAACGGTGGTGGGTCCCCCTGCCTGCGTCAACGGTGGTGGGTCCCCCTGCCTGCGTCAACGGTGGTGGGTCCCCCTGCCTGCGTCAACGGTGGTGGGTCCCCCTGCCTGCGTCAACGGTGGTGGGTCCCCCTGCCTGCGCCAACAAGCCAAGACGTTAATTCGGGCTTGTGTTATTTGCAAGCGCCTACATGGCCGGCATTATCCGGCTCCATCCTCTCCTGATCTACCCAGCTTACGAATGACAGAGAATCGTCCATTTTCAGTGACCGGGGTGGATTATATAGGAGCTTTGCTGGTCAGAGACGCTGGAAAACGAGTAAAGGCGTACATTTGTCTGTTCATTTGTGCGGTGACTCGTGCCATTCATTTGGAAGTAGTTGAAAATAATAAAGCAGATGTCTTCCTTCGAGCATTTGCACGTTTTATAAACCGTCGAGGATGTCCTAACTTGATGATTAGCGACAACTCAACGCCCTTCGTCGCTTCAGCTTCGTTCATGAAACGCCTGCAAGAAAATGTCAAAACACGTGCTTACCTCACGCAACAACAGTGTGAGTGCCGTTTCATCCCTAGCCATTCTCCATGGATGGGCGGATTTTGGGAGAGGTTGATTGGACTCGTCAAAAATGCTCTTAAGAAAACCCTGGATCAGGCTTTTATTACGATTGACGGTCTTCGCACACTGATAGTTGAGGTTGAGGCCATTTTAAATGACCGTCCTCTCACTTACGTCGTTGATGATTTGGATGATCTCTCGGCTTTGACTCTTTCCCAACTGTTGTATGGGGGATACCCGTTGAAAAACCAACAGGAGAATGTTGATCCGCGGTTTGAGAAACCCACGACACAAACGATGAACGCTCTACAACGACACTCTTTGTGTCTCAAGAAACAATTCTGGAACGGTTGGAAAAAGGAGTATCTTGCTGCTTTACGTGATCAACATCGGCGATCCCGGAGGACCGCTAGAAAAGACCACATTAAGAAAGACGATATAGTTTTGATATATCAAGAGGGCTCCGGAGTAAATTGGAGACTGGGAAGGGTAGTGAAATTGAATACTGGTCCCGATGGGCTAACTCTTTCTGCTCAACTTAAAACTAAGTCAGACGTGATTAGCCGTCTTCTTATACATTTATATCCTCTTGAATTGAATGCGGGTGCGGAGGAAAACCGTTCTAATTCTATAGATCAGGGGTTCCCAAATTGGTGTTCCGCGGAACACTTGTATACCGTGAGAAGTGTTCCGCGGAACACAATTTGGGAACCCCTGCTATAGATCATAATAAACCAGCCGATGTGACGGCACACTTTACACGACCTAGTAGAACTGCAGCATAAATTGCCAGAAATAAAATTAGGTCACAACTCGAAAGCCCTTAAATGTCACTGCTCGGCCCGGAGTGTGTCCAAAATGCCTTCGACAGATTCGTGTATGTATCTGCATATATTATATATATATATATAACGTAAAGAACGACGCTTTGTATAGGAGAATATCCGCGCAAGATGAGAGCGAAAGAACGAAACAAATGAAAAAATGAGGTAACCACCCGGGAATCGAACCCGGGATCTTCCGATTGCCGGTCAGATATGATAACCATTACACCACGGGCCTCACTCAATCAAATGTCGTAATTCCTCTACATGCGCGCAGAAACCAATGCCCCAAAGGGGCACCTCCCGCATGCCGTAACATTATATACATTATAACTGCAAACACGCAGTATAATTAACGTAAAGAACGACGCTTTGTATAGGAGAATATTCCGCGCAAGATGAGAGCGAAAGAACGAAACAAATGAAAAAATGAGGTAACCACCCGGGAATCGAACCCGGGATCTTCCGATTGCCGGTCAGATATGATAACCATTACACCACGGGCCTCACTCAATCAAATGTCGTAATTCCTCTACATGCGCGCAAAAACCACTGCCCCAAAGGGGCACCTCCCGCATGCCGTAACATTATATACATTATAACTGCAAACACGCAGTGTAATTAACGTAAAGAACGACGCTTTGTATAGGAGAATATTCCGCGCAAGATGAGAGCGAAAGAACGAAACAAATGAAAAATGAGCTAACCACCCGGGAATCGAACCCGGGATCTTCCGATTGCCGGTCAGATATGATAACCTTACACCACGGGCCTCACTCAATCAAATGTCGTAATTCCTCTACATGCGCGCAGAAACCAATGCCCCAAAGGGGCACCTCCCGCATGCCGTAACATTATATACATTATAACTGCAAACACGCAGTATAATTAACGTAAAGAACGACGCTTTGTATAGGAGAATATTCCGCGCAAGATGAGAGCGAAAGAACGAAACAAATGAAAAAATGAGGTAACCACCCGGGAATCGAACCCGGGATCTTCCGATTGCCGGTCAGGTATGATAACCTTACACCACGGGCCTCACTCAATCAAATGTCGTAATTCGCTCTCATCTTGCGCGGAATATTCTCCTATACAAAGCGTCGTTCTTTACGTTAATTATACTGCGTGTTTGCAGTTAAAATGTATATAATGTTACGGCATGCGGGAGGTGCCCCTTTGGGGCATTGGTTTCTGCGCGCATGTAGAGGAATTACGACATTTGATTGAGTGAGGCCCGTGGTGTAATGGTTATCATATCTGACCGGCAATCGGAAGATCCCGGGTTCGATTCCCGGGTGGTTACCTCATTTTTTCATTTGTTTCGTTCTTTCGCTCTCATCTTGCGCGAATATTCTCCTATACAAAGCGTCGTTCTTTACGTTAATTATACTGCGTGTTTGCAGTTATAATGTATATATATATATACTTCGTACTTCCAAAATTTAAGTTCGATTGTCCCTAGAGTTCAATTTACATTAGTTGAACTGTTTGAAAGATTACACAGGTCAACAAAAAAAAAATTTTTTTTCGTTGCCAAGGAAATTCGTACGAATTTAGGGTATTTTGGGGTTGCTGAATTCCAAAATGAAAGTAGTTTTTCCGATTTGGCTCTAGTTCTTGAGATAATGAATACTCTCAATTAATAGGAAACGTAACCATAACGCGTGCATATGGGAAACTACCGGAACATTCTAGATGGTGAGACCGAATAAAATGCCATTATGTATTTCATGTGTTTACTTTTGTATGATTTGAGACAATTTCAATGCAATTTGTAAGTAGGCTCCGCCTGAACATTAAATTTTTTGCATTTTTACGTGTTTCAATGGGGTACCAATTATCTCATAAATTAGAGCCAATCTAGCAAAACCGATGTCATATTCGGAATCAGCACCACAAAGTTACCCCAAAATCACTCTAATATGATTGGCAATAAAATGAGTGTTGACCAGTGTTATCTTTCAGCTTACCGACTTTATAAGCATTGTTTTTTTAAATTTTATTGTATATATTTGTATTGTTAATTATTTATTTAGGTTAAGGATGTGATTTAATTTGTTTGTCGTTAGGTTTTGTTGTGTATTGGAATTAAAATAGGTTAGCCTACGTTAATAGTTTGTAGTGATCTACATTGCGCTATAAACTAGCATCGTGTTGACTTGTTGGCGTTCCAATACTAGGTTTTTTGTATTTGGTGGTGGTTTTCTTTCATTATTACCTGTAGTTGTTGCATCGTTGCCCGCGCAAATATCTTTGGGGCGCCTAATATATATAGGCCTATATTAGTATTTTAACTGCAAACAACACACAGTATAATTAATGTAAAGAACGACGCTTGTGTAGAAGAGCGTTCCGCACAAGATGAGGAGGGAGAAAGAAACGGGTGGTACCTCATTTTTCATTTGTTCGTTCTCCCTCCTCATCTTGTGCGGAACGCTCTTCTACACAAGCGTCGTTCTTTACATTAATTATACTCTGTGTTGTTTGCTGTTAAAATGTATATATGTACGGCATGCAAAGGTGCCCCCTCAGGGCATTGGTTTCTGCTCGTATGTAGGAGAATTATGGGAGAGGGTAAGAATGTTGCAATGCAATGTCGATCAATGTTGCAAGATGTTATGCAACAAGGGGGAATGTTGCAAAGGGGTTATGTGAAGGGGGAGGTGGTTATGCAACAAATCAAAGCTGCAAAGGGGGGAGGGGGAGTTTCTGGGGGAGAAGGGAGATGACCTCCCCCGAAAGGGGTAACCTTAACCTAAGAGAGGGACAGAAAGGAGAAGGAGGAGGGTCTTTGGGGAGAAGGTGGGATGTCCTCACCTACCAAAGGGAAACCTAACCTAAGCCTTAATCTAAGGAGAAAAGAGAGAGAGTTCTTTATTCCACCGGAGTCCATCGCATAATGAGCGTCCAGGGGCCAAGCATCTGTTATATAGAGGGTGTGGAGTTACCAGTTACCACTTATTTATTTATATAAGGAGAGTTATCAGATACCACCATTTCAATTATTTATTTATAGATGAGTTTCCAGAAACTCCTATATAATTTAATTATATTCAAGGTTACCAGGCTGCACCATTTACTTTAATTATTTATTAAATATTAAAGAAAAAACAATTATTTTAATTAACTTCTCTGAAAGTGTCTATTTACTTTTGCCATTCCTCTGTGCACGAGAGAATTAGAGAGAGAGTGAGGCGTACTTTCTCTTAGATGTGTACGTACGTAAAATGGAATTCTCGGCTCCTTTTGAATAAAAAAATGTGTGTACATGGCTAACACACACACACACACACACACACACACACACACACACACACACACACACACACACCTTATTCTACTTGCTGATCCTGGATGTTTGGTATTATTTTTATATAAGACTGTATTGTATTAGCCCTACGATTTAATTAACATCACCGTCTTATATACACACACACCTTACCTTACAACCTTGCAAAGGTTCCGCGCGATGATTCTTCATTTCGCGAAGGTCACCCCTCCTCTCGAGTTGCCCTGCAACTCCCTTCGTGTTTCTTAGGTCTTTGGGCAGCTGATTAAACAGTTTTGGTCCTCTCACCACAAAACTATTTTCTTTCATTGTTAAGGATGTTCCCTGTCTCGCCTTCAATTTGGGAATACGACACAGTCTACCGTTTCTACTTTCCACCGTTGTTTGGGGAGTTATAGGGTTCAGAGTAAGATTAGGGACTGGTTTCTCCATTATTTTCCAAGTGTAAATAATGGTGTATCTCTCTCTTCTCCTTTCCATTGAATATAGGTCTAGTTCGCGTAATCTTTCCCAGTAATTTAGTTCTTCGCACCCCTTTATCTTGGCTGTGAAGCATCTCTTGATCCCTTCCAGCTGTCTAATGTGTTCTTTTTTATGTGGGGATGTTAGGACCGAGCAGTATTCCAGTTTCGGTATGATCAGGGTTTTCAGTAGAGGAATCATTACATTCCTATCCCTTCATTTAAAGGTTCTCAATATCTGTCCCGTTATTCTCTTTGCTCTGTTTACTATCTTATTTTGCGTTTCAAATTTCGCATCATCTGTCATTACAACCCCTAAATCTTTTGCTCTGAAATTTCTCTGAATTTCCTGTCCATTTGGGGTATAATATTCTATGGATTTTAGGTCTTCTCTTTTTCCGTACCATAACAGCTGAAATTTCTCGGTGTTAAACTTCATATTGTTGTCTTCCGTCCACTTGTAGATTCTGTTTATATATATAATTTCATGAAATATATAGAAAATACATATACAATCAAAATAGTTAATTCTATGCACAACTTGAACGAAGAATATGGGGTTGTTTGTGGTGGGTATGTGTGCTCTAAAAGCGTATAAGAAATACGAACGAAGAATATGAGGATGTTTGTGGGTTGTATGTGTGCTCTAAAAGCCTATAAGAAATACGAATGAAGAATATGGGGATGTTTGTGGTGGGTATGTGTGCACTAAATGCCTAAGATATACACGTCTACTGAGAAGTCTATTATTTTTATAAAGAAATTTCAACGAAATCAAGAAGAGGATTCCTTTATTCATTTATTTTCAATTAAAATTATTTCGTACCTTCACGCTAGTATATTTAATTAACAATAAAAGAAAAATGTACGCAAAATAATAATTACACAATTTGAACACTATATATATAGATATATATATATATATATATATATAGCTTATTTATGATGTAATTAACTTGTACATATAAAAGAAAAAATCCTACATACTGAATAATTATTTAAAAACTAAAAATTGTAATTCATACAACATTTTAAATCTCTAAACTTGTCAGCGATCCTTTCTTTGAAAATAACTTTGTGCTGCCTTTCCTTGAATAAAAAAATATATAACGGTATAAACTCGAAACAGGTGAATCGCCGACCAAAAAGGTTAGCCTTTGCGGTTAACCTGACCTACATATCGTCTTAAAACCGGTTTTTGTCTCATTCCCGTTCAAATATTATTATTGTCATTGTTATTATTACAATGAAGTTAAAACAACTTAAATATATGGACATAAGTATCACGTGTTTGTTTTCCATGAACAAATTATTTATAGGCTAAATTAACCTTTGATTAAGTAATGAATTTCCTTATCATATTCCCATATGCAACAATATATATATATATATATATATTATATATATATATATATATAGGGTGGTGCAAATTACAGTAATAATAATAAGCTAAATTGGTTTTCCTTCTCCCCGAATTGTTCATTTTGACTAAGACCAAGCTAGTTACCCGCCTTAGACCTACATTTTAACGTTGAATCCGAACTACGCTCCAGCAGGGGGCGGCAGAAATTACAATGTTATCGTCCGGACTCGATCTCTTAACCTCCGATCAGCACCCCAGCGTCTTAACCACTAGGATACCTAGGGTGCCCATTTATACCAGCCCAACCAGACATTCATTTTCACGAACTAAACACAATTTAATCGCACTCCTACGCGAGAATTAGCAAGTAGAAAGTCAAGCCGAATAGATGAAACAAAGTTAAGGATCGAATAGTACGACAACAAATAATAATAATGTAAAATATTGTCGTGATAGAGATTGCAAGTGGCAAATGTTGAACAATGTTGCAAAGGGGTGAGGGATATTGTATGAAGGGGTGGATTCTAAAATGGGAACACCGAGAACAGTACGGGCGCAAATAATGCAAATATTTGAAACCATCGTGGTAGAGATTGCAAATGGCAATACACCTTGAGATGTGAACATTAAATCTACGGAGAGAAGATAATGACACCATTAGTCGACCAATCAGGACGTCCAAAGCGTGGACCCGTTATATCGGTGTTGGTACACAAAATTTAACATAGCGTCGCCCAGTTACATTGACAACCAATCAGCAAACTTACGAACCGCCTATTAGTCTTTTGGGGTAGTGCTTGGGGATCATGCATATAAAAGGAAATATTTTCAGCTGGAACTTACAACAGTCATTTTCACCAATGAATAAACATTCCCTCCGTCATGAATCAAGAACTTTACAGTTTACCGGATTTATATCAAGAAGGAGACATTGCAGCGGTGTCTACAATTAATCTTTTTAACGCAGCCGACCGGGATGGATTATTTCCAACGCAAACAGTTGATGATATTTGCAATGACGCTCCTTACGATCCGACGCAAGGGACTGCCGTAGAAATGTAAGTAATTATGTGCCTGTAATTTTATTTTTGTAGCTATTTATTCGCGAACTTATTTATTTACTGTGCCTGTCATTAGGAGAAAGAGCACTGTTCTGGATTATTTCATCATATACAGTATATAGAGGGCTGTAGTAATTAATCTCAACACATTAAAAATGCTTCATTTAAATAGTAGGTATCCACAATTATAGATTAGTTTGCAATTAATATTATGCCAAAGTCCTGCTTTGATTCGTTGAATTTTTTATAGCAATCCTTTGCAAGTTTTAAATAATTTTATAATTTCCATAATAAATGCTATTCGGCATTTTCTCTTAAAGGGAAACTTCTCTGAACGGTTCGAAGCTATCTTCACATTGTAATACTCTTACTATATGTATATTCTGCATATGTTTTAAGCAATTGGGTTTTTATTAAAAAAGAATCAGTATGAACTAATTATTTATTCTTTCTCTTTCAAGGTCCGATGAGGATTTGACACGTGTTATACAATCTTTTCGTTTTGAAGAAACGCATGTCGTGGACCTGAAAACGGAGGTAGAAGTTTTACCGAGCAGTCAACCAAGCGATTGTCACATCATTAACGAAATAATGTAAGTTTTTTTCTTATGTTTCGATCTTTTTTTCGGGAAAGAAGACTGTATTTTCATCAATTTATTAAATGAAAGAAATCATGTTTTTAGTACAATGACCACTTAAGCTATAGAATATACAGACTTTCATGAGAAATGAAAGGCAGTACATCCCACAAGTATTACTAAAATATCCTTGTAGACGGAAGGGATTCCATACAATTTCGGGGATATGCATCTGATCGAGAAATTTTACAATAACAAGTTGAGTGCCTAGTGAATCAAAATAGTACATGCGTCCCTATTTTTAAAATAGATTGCAAACCAATGAATCCCTTCACTACCAACAACATCTGTGTTCACAATAAGACTACCGCAATCTCGCGTAGTTGGCAATTTCAATGTTTCATTCTTCGCAAACACACCGATAAATATGGAACGTGTGATTCGTTCACTATTCATTACTCTCTGAAGTGTATTCGCGTCCATTTTAAAAGTCAGTGAGAACGCCCCTAAATCTGTCTACTTCTATAAGGGCTTGTGACTAGAGGTATACTAGTACACTAATAGGCGCGTCAATCTGCATGGCGAATTCCAATCTGACTGAGATGTTTCCACTCTGTTGTGGACTTAAGTGTGTATTTACACTAGCAGATAAGTCAGGTGTGATGTCAAACGGATAAAGGTTAAATTGAGCGATGAATTCCTTCTGCGTTACCCCAGTCCTGAGCTCATCACAATCACCTGCAATATGGGCCAGATTACTATATGCTCTCGCGCAAATCGGGAACACAGCGTCTGATGAGTAGTCCGTATCCAATATTCCTCCCAACGCAACGCCATTAACGTGTAGAATTATATTTTTAAGGCTGAAATTCTCGAATTTAAAGGCACTATTTTTATATTTTCCATTCACCGAATTGTGTTCCTGCATTCCAATTAATATCCTTTTAGGTAGATTTCCAAGGGCGATGTTTTCTATCTGTTTCGATGCCAACCCTGTTGGCACCGTGTATAGTTTGATTTGTACTCTGTTAATTGGGTATTTTACTGTGGCGTGCAGTAAATTTCTTTCAATTTCTATTTGTTTTGGTGAACTTAATTTCACTCGCCGTACGCGTAGGTATGTCTCCAATATGTGAATCACAACGGGTTTTGCTCCCTCTTCTTGATCAGCATCCAGATTTAAACAGATCTCAGGATTCGTGCGGGTGAGCTTTATTTTCATATCCACCCCATTCACAAGCAACTTCTCCTGGAACGTGAAGTCTGTATGCAGGCGTCCAAAACACTCATATATCTTCTTTTTAGGAATTTTTAAATTTGTCCTTTATACTACTTTCGTCTTTAGTTTGATAATAGCCCTCGGCACTTAAAAAGGTATCCTTCGCTTCTTTGGAAAAGTTCAGCACATTTTCCAGATAGGCTCGTAGGTGATAGTACCCCGTTCCTGCCGATATGTTGACCTGATTTAAATATACGTCACACTGGTTGAATATGGAGTGCAGAAAGTTTGTTTCAGGGTATACAGCATATTTGTCATCGCAGTCCGTTCCATCAGAATGGGCTATACGTAGTTTAGCGTACATGTGCACACAGCTTGGATCAAAAAAGTAAGGGCCTGAGCTGGGTATCACGAATTCTATAGGGGCACTCGGGGAACTAATTGTGTTTAAAGGGTTAATTGTAATAAAGTCACTGTGTTCAATAGAAACTTGAGTTGGGGGCATGTCAAAGAGGGACAGCTCCGATTTACAACATTGTGAACTACATGGATGGATGAAGCGTGCCATGACGAGTTAGAAATAGTGCCTCCTCTCTCGACAAGTAGTAAACAAACTATGATTCATGAGATCAATGTCCTTAGCTTATATCAGTCAAAAAAATGGTCAACCATAGGTTTCATTCGCTTAGAACACTTCTTTTTTGATATCCTTTTACGTTTAATGCCACGTGTGGTAATCCCTTCTTCCGGACAGCCCTTCTTCTTCCCACCACCACGCATTTTTCTCTTTGCATCTTTGACGATTTCGTCCCGTGTACGCTTTAAGTGCTTTTTTAGAGCTTCTTTAGGTTTAGCCCCAGCCGATATGTCTTCTGCCGTGTTAAGACCTGATTGTAACGCTTTCCTTCCGAAGTATCTGGCACCCCTCTTCAGCAAAGGGACAGCCGTACGTAGTATGGTTGAAAAAATGGATCCAAGTCCACTACTACGTTGGTATCTCACCCCTCGATAGACTGTGAAAGGCTTTCTGTCCATTATAACTCAGTGCGTCGAAAGTGCAGCTTCACTGTTAAGCTCCCATTACCGAATGGGAAATTTTTTCCCTCAATCGTTCTTATATAGAGATATTGGTTATTAGATTAGTTGCGACATTTACATAATGGGGTCTATCATATGTAATACTCAAACTCTTCCCTCTATGGTTGGGAATGTGAGTAATGCGTAGCAGGCGTGCCTGTGTATCCCCAACAAACTGGTGCTCCACTATATTGCTGTAAATATAGCACATGTCTGGGGGTGTATAGCCAGCAACCAATTTCTCCAATTTCATCTGATACATTAGACTGGACAAGTCATGTTGTACCTCGTGAAAGGCTCTTTGGAAGGCTGATCGACATCCCTCCCCCCTCAGTTATAATTTTGAACAGCCCTTTGTCTTTAATATTTCTGTTAGTCTTTGATTTTAGGATTAGAGTATGTGCAGGGTTTTCTTTGTTTACGATTCCGTATACTAAATCAGCCGTAAGGGTTGAGTTTTTAAACTTACGTTTAAGTCTCTCACAACATCCTCAGCCGAACCATAACGGCCACGACCTAGTGTTACTACTGTACTGTAATACCGTGCATCCTCAGTCCGGGCGATACGTATAGTTTCATCCCGAGTTACCCCGGCTTTTTCACACTCATCATGGTCTCTAAGAATCGTAAAAACGTGATCTTTATAATCACTATTTAAAAAGAGGGTGTCCAGCTGAATTTTGCATATCCTCACGTCATACGTATCACGACCCAATTCAATGGATCCATGGAATTCTGTTACAAAGTTAGCCAGGGTGTTGATAGGATGTACAGACAGGGACGAGGAGACGGTAGTGTGACGTAGAAATGGTTAGGCGCCATATTGCATACTATTTAAGTTTCATTATTGCATCAGCTTTTATATAGGTGTTGAAGCTTTCTGGGTACCCTAGCCATTTCACCAGGTACATTTTTCTCTTTCCTGAACCTTTACTTCCTAAAATTTTCTCAATTTTAAGCAAATTTTTTCCTAAATTAAATGTCACTTTCTGTAACTCCTCGTGGTAAAAGCCTCCTACGATTTCTTCCCCATTCAAATCTTCAATGTAATACATTATCTCGCCTTTAGGTCTCATAGCCCTAAATTTGAAAATCCCGCGTGTCCAGCCTTGCTCAAATCCTTTCCTTTCGCGAATTTATTTCCCGAACGCGACAGCCTTACATAATCATTGATTTTGAAACGCGCAGTGGTGGTGGTGGTGGTGGTGTTCCATCTTTCTCACCTCTGGGCGCGTATCTTTCTAAAATCGTTAGGTGTTGTCCCAATCGTGCGATGGTGTGAGCGGTTGTAGGATGAGGCCAATGATTCCAGAATGTCTAAATCTGTATGTGTTTTATGTGTAAAATAGCGGTGCATGCGTTCCTTTATGGTACGTTGAACTCTTTCAGCTAAAGATGCCTTATGTATAGAATTGGTAGTGTAGTAGCTGATATTAAACTCAACATGTTCTGAAAAGCTCCTATAAATTCTTTCCCCATATCCGTAAAAAATAGCCAGGAACCCTGTTTTCTTTCAACATCAACGTTTTGGTGGCTTTAGCAACTGTTTCAGGCGATTTATTTTTCAGAGGAATTAGCCACAGATATCTAGAGAATACATCTATTATGAATAGATGTAGCGGTAACCATCGTTATACACTGAATATCTTTGCATGTCTGTTAAATCTGCTTGCCAAATAGAGTCAATCGAAGCAGCTGTTGTCTTGGCTGTTTTAAACCTTTTTCTCACAGGCTTATGAAGTGTATAAGCGTCCTGCTCCCGCAAAAACTCTCAACATCTTTTTTCCCTACTCCATCATGTAAACACTTCTGTACAGTCTATCTACGCCTCCGTAGGAGGCTGGGTTAGAAATGTCATAATAACGTCTTCTTAATATGTTAGCCATTTGCGTATTTTAGAGGCACGTGGGTAGGGTTGACCGTTGTTTAACCTCTTCTTTCTCCTCTTCAGAGGTGTTACCGGGGGTGATGGCGTTTCAATTGTGGCACGTGCGATGCATGTTCCAAGTCTTTTAACCTGTTCAGATTTCCTATCATTGTTTGGGGACATTTATTGTTGTAGTCTTGCTTTAATATGCTTCCATCCTGATGGGGGGCCTATCCCACTTTCTCACCAGATCATGGACGATGTCTACGATATTCGATCCCTGTACCTTTGCTCCTTCCACAATGATCTCACCTGTATCGGTCCACTGTATGTTGGATCCTCATTCAATAGATTATAAAGACTTAAACCTTTATTCCTCAATGTATGGGAGGGTGCTTTTTAATACATGCTCGATATGTTGTGGGCCGACCCGTTAATCTTTGGTTGGTCAGCTCTATCGTCGGAACACTCTGTCACCATCCATCGTTGTCGTGCTGTGCCTAATAACCACGGGGATCTCTGTCGGATTCTTATAATTTTCGTACTCGTGAAGAAATTTCTGCAGAGCTTCTTGGTATAAGATTCTTTTCTCATCAGGTGTTTTTTCACTGTTTAATAGGGCTAACAATTCGCTTTCCATTCTTTTAAGCCTGCTTTTACGGGGTTCTAGAATGTGTCTGGATTCTTTGAACTTTGCAGTGAAGCATACACCTCGTGTGGAATCACTACCACTTTCTTCATTATATTAATCTAGTCAGTAAAGGACCCAAAACTGAAAATAAGATGGGGAGGAATGACCCTCCTCTTTGTACAATAATTCGTTTTTTCTTCCCACAGTTTGACTTTTACGAGCGAGTGCACGTATTATGTTCTTGTAACGGCGTAGGCGAGCCTTCTGAGGTGGTTTCATTGATACATTGCAATTTATAACGTTAAGACAGATTTCACAGATGCATTTTAAAAAGTCGGAGTCGATATTTTTAGCAAACATCTGTTGCATTGCCCGGGGCAGTCGATGATAGATTTTTATTAATTCATGGTATTTCTTTAGCCTCTTTGTCATTCTGGAATATACACCGTTTCAGGCTCGTTTGGAAATATATTCGTTCTTAGAAGCACCCTAAACGTGTTTCGCGGATGAAGGTCGCAAAGCAAATATCCGTAACGCGGCTTGTAGCTTCTTTATAAACTTCCAAAAACTCCTTACGCTGATTCGGGAACATTTGATTGGCTAATACCCCAATTTGTGATACATCTCTACGTTGCGCGAATAAGACTAGATATTGTGTATTTAACGACACATCGCGCATGTATCTATTTTTGAAAAATAGATTCTGATTGATGAAGAACACGCTTATGTTAAGATGGTGGGAGAATACTGTAAATGTCTCGGCAAACGTTTTATCCATCTCCAACATGAGATCGTCAATTACAATGACTGTATGTTCATTTCCCTTTAACGAATTAATCATATACACCTTTGTGGAACAAAATATCATCTTGGTACTCGTTGAACACTGATTGATACGTCGAATAGCACCATATAACTTTATGCACAAATTTTGAGAACATCTCTCCCTTTTCTTTAATGATTTTAAGCATAAACACAGTTTTACCACATCCTGTAGGGCCAGATATAATACATGTGGATGGGCTCGTGAACCTGAATTTTTCTACAGAATCCATTTCTAACACGTCACACTCCTAAGTGGGTCATTTACAAAATATAATAAATATTTAAGTGATGATCCTTATATTCTACAGTCTTGTTTTCTCTTCTCCCACAGAACCGTGAATGACGATGAGGTACAGCACATCATCGATATTACAGATGACCCCGACGACAGTGTAGTTGTGATCACAGACTCCACCCCACTGCCGAGTCCACACCAGCGATACCTGTAGCACGCGACAATTCAAAGCGGAGGCATGATGAAGAGCCCTCCACGTCAGGTATAAAGCGTGCCAGGATTGCGCCGGTTGTTAGACCCCAGTAATAGAGCCCCAACCTCTACGTCTTACGACACAACCCCCACAATAGTACCTTCCTCAAATATACCCCCTTATTCCTGTTCAATTCCGGGTACATCCTCCACAGCAGCAGCAGCTTCTCGTTCTGTAGAGGATGGCATAACATTCGAGTTGGTGCGCACCGCTACCCCCACCCCAGCCTTGACTAGAAATCGGTATATAGTCAGGGTTGATCCTAGATCCATGTATAGCAATGGTGTTGAACACGGACTACGGCGCATAGTTGAACGTATTGTAGAGTTTGCCCTTCAGAACCGCGACGAACGTGAAGTCAGACGAGGCTGTCCTTCGGTTCGGGTCAGATGACGGAGATGTAGATGATTTTGGGTAGTAATACCATTCAGACGCTTGGCAGCTGAAGATATAGAGTATATATTAGGCCGTATAATGCAGGCCTCTCAAAGTAGTATAGCCTTCAATATGGACAACTTCACGGTAAATATTGACCGTGTATTCCGTGTTGCGGGTCATAGTGCCACACCTTATACTCTTAACTTCAATTCTCAGGCTATTTATAGACGGCATATAAACGTCGATCGTGGTTGCGGCTTTATAGCAGTAGTCTTAGCTCGTATGTTTACTGTACTAAATACACGGACCCAAAAAATTTGGTTGCCTACGGTAGTGGAGCGTGCCCGTAAACTAGCTGTAGACTGTAAACTTGATTTGACAATATGGGTCCTGAGAGCTGAGAAGGGTAGAACAGGAAATGAATGTTCGTATAGTTGTATTTGGAATGGATGATCGTCGTAGGACTGTGTATGTTTTTAAAAGCTGTGAGAGATCGTACAAGACCCCTACTTATTTTAGGGCTGTCAGGACAACGTATCTCCCATCCGTAATATAAGGGACCTTTACGCGAGTTATGATAAAAGTCGAAAATATGGACGACATCATGTTGTAAGGGTGTATCGAGTTTGCGGATGATATAGTGAAACATTGTAAAGATTGCCACATGGTATGTGAGCAGTGTAAAAGCTCCAAATGTGAAAGCCGTGTAGTTGAAGCTGAGAAGAGGGATTGTGATGTGTGTAGACGCACATTTTTCAATAATAACTGTTTTGAGCTCCATAAATCAATTGGCACGTGCAGGAAAATGAGAATCTGTGAATGTGGTATGTTTCATATGATGGATAATTGGGGGAATTTCAAGCATAAATGTGATGAAATTCACTGTTCTACATGCCATGAGAAATATAAGGCGGTTGGAGTAAAGCATGTATGTTATATGAAAGACGCTAAGCCTAAAAATAGCCCTTGTATAACTGTGTACTACGATATAGAAACATACACGAACGCTGAAACCAAAGAGGTTATTCCACATTTAATTGTAAGCCAGACTATCTGTGATGAGTGTATGGAGATCGAGTGTGATGAGTGTCACAAATGTGGTAAACGGACAAACGTTTTTAAAACGAATGCCCACAATAGCCCTGTGAAACTCGTTGTGTCCTATATTGTCAAGTTAACACACAAGTTCAAAAAAATTACTGTATATTCTTGCCAATAACGGTGCAAAATTTGACACAATTCCTTTATAAGGAGTTGCTTGAGCAGGAGTCATCTGAGATATTTACAGGTGATCCCTTGAAAAGAGGCAACAAACTAATACAGATGCAAATAAGAGGTAATGTACAGTTTAAAGACACTTTATTATTCACACTTTGTAAATTAGCAAAGCTACCCAAGGTGATGGGCGTAGCCGCTGAAGTTTCAAAAGGATATTTCCCTTACACATTCCTCACCAGCGAAACTTTAAATTACGTAGGACTACCTCCACCCAAACGTTACTTTAACTATGAATGTATGAGTACAGATGAACGTGAAGATTTTGACCGATACTACAACAGTTTTAATGAATCTAATCCTTATAATATAGCTGATGAATGTGAGCGTTATTGGGTGAATGATGTGCGCGTGGTTAGAGTACGTTTCCAGGCCTTTAGAAGGATGTACATAGGTCGTTTCAAATGCGATCCGTTGCAAGTCGCAACCACCAGCGCCTCATTATGTTTTACGGTGTTCAAGAATAACTTCATGCCTAAAGACACCTTAGCGGTTATCCACAGAAACATTCCCCGCAGTTATGGGCACAAGACTATTTACTGGCATACACCTACAGCAGCAGACGGGTGTACACATAAAGCATGCCCGCAACACGGGTGAAGTACCCATTAAGGTTAATGGTTGTGTTTTTTGGGTTGATGGTCTAAGTGAAACCCGTGCCACTGGTGAGAAGACTGTGTACTCCTTTAACGGCTGCTGGTGGCACGGATGCCCCCGTCCTGAGTGTGGAATCGTAGGAGATATCCACGATAGATCTCCTGCCTGCCGACTGTGTTGCGTGGACCCGCATCCGCGATCAACTTATAGGCTGCATGAGTATGATGCACGGATGGAAACAGATGGACAGTACCGTGAAGAAATAAACACGATCAAACGTTCATTGGTGCTGGATCATCTCAAATGCGTTGACACCTTGTTCGGAGGGCGTACAAATCCCTTCAAGCTATACTTTCCACCTACGGAGGGCGTGA
Source organism: Bathynomus jamesi (assembly GCA_023014485.1). Classification (NCBI taxonomy): domain Eukaryota; kingdom Metazoa; phylum Arthropoda; class Malacostraca; order Isopoda; family Cirolanidae; genus Bathynomus; species Bathynomus jamesi. The sequence continues at coordinate 1,542,734 of JAJOZX010000362.1, read as the reverse complement.
AATTCCATTACTACGACTTCTGTTCTTTATATCCATACGTGATGAAGGATAATCCGTACTCCGTGGGTGCACCTGAGAAACTGGTGTGACCTGACCTGCCTACCATCGAGGTGTTCTCAACAAATTTGAACGGGTACTATTTCGATCTTTCTTTCGTAGATGTGCTCCCCCCACGCGATTTATGGATGCTGATCTTACCCGTCGTTATCGATCACAAGCGCATGTTTCCCTTGTGCGTGTGCGCAGAGGAAAACAATGGGGAATGTAATCCTGCAAACAACCAGCATAAGATCAGAGGTGTGTATATACAAGCCCAGAGCTGGATCGAGATGTTCGCCATGGCTACAGAATATTCAAGATACATGAGGTGTGGAGGTTTCAGAAGCTACCCAACCTTTTCACGCCATATATAAACGCTTTTTGAAGGATAAGGTAGAAGCATCAGGGTATCCGTGAGGAGTTGATACCGAAGATGAAAAATCGGCTTATATTCAACGTTACCGTGACCATGAAGGTATACAGCTTGACCGTTCCCAAATTGTAAAGAACCCAGGCAAGCGCTTTAGTGCAAAGTTGTGTCTAAACAGTCTTTGGGGAAAATTTGCACAGAATACTGGTAAAGGGAACGTTCATTTGGCACAAAGTTATAGTGAAGTCTGGGATTATGCCATCACTCCCGAAAAAGGGGTCATGGAGATCGTGAATGTAGGTAATACTTACATAATAAAGTACAACAATACCGAATTGGCCACAGATATCTCACGGGCTACAAACATTTACCTGTAGCCAGCTTCAGAACGGCCTACGCACGCATCAAACTTTGGGGCCTATTGCATTCTCTTGGTCAGAGGGTTTTGTACACCGATACAGATAGTGTGATATTCACAGCGAGGGAGGGTGAATACATGCCTCCTATTGGTGAATTCTTCGGAGAGTTGACTAATGAGATCAAGGATGAGTATGGAGACATCGCATACGCCGACTCTTTTGTCTCAACAGGGCCAAAATCTTATGGTGTACGGGTGAGGGTGGGGGAAGATATGAAATATATCGTGAAGGCTAAGGGTATCACGCTCAACCAGGCAAATCGGCGGGTCGTTAACTTTGTTTCGTTGAAGGATCTAGTGAGCTTGGATGATGATGAGGGCGACCAGCCATCCAAACTAACTGTAGGGACCCACAATTTTCTGGCGCAGAAGCTGGGGTGTATTAAGGAACTTAGGGGTACGAAGGTGTGCCGTAACACCTATAGGAAACGTTACCAAGTGCCTGGTACCTATGATACCGTACCCATTGGATACCATAATCTTTGATATGTCTATTGTTAACGATATGTTTATTTATTACACGTATTTGTAAATATACAGTACTGTGCAAAAGTCAGAGATCACTTTCGATCTGATAACTATTAGATAATCTGTTGTATGAAAATTGGTTTTGACACTAAAGTACATATTAACTAGAACCTCTGGTTCATATTAACGTATAATTAAGTTATTACTTAAGTGTATAAAGTTGTATAAGCTGGATGACCCTCTAGTCTGCATAAATTGGACTTGAGGGTTGATTCATTATATTACTTATAACGCATGTGTTTAAAGATCTAGCGAACTATTACTGATGGATCTGCAGTAAATGCTCCTAAGCTATTGTTATATCAATATTTACAATTAAAAGTATTGACATATTCACTTGAATTCTGAAAAACAAATTTATCCAAAACGTTTCTCATTATAATCCTAATTCATGCTGTTTCTTTTCTTTCACAGGCTTAAGAAATGACAAAAAGTACAATTTCTGATGAGATTAGATACAAAATAATACATTTGCGTGGTGAGGGACTGAGTCAAAGAAAAATAAGTGAATCTACATGCGTTTCCAAAACTGGTGTACAAAAAATCTTGGCTCGTCACAGATCAAATGGGACCCCAGCTGATCGTCCTAGATCAGGGAGGCCCTCTAAGCTTTCTCCATCTGCTCTACAATATCTAAAGATTACTTCACTTCGAGACAAACACAAATCCAGCACTTCACTTGCAGCGGATCTCGAAAAAAAGAACAGGTGTTTAAATTAGCGTTTCACTTTCTCCTTTGTGTGTGTGTGTGTGTGTGTGTGTGTGTGTGTGTGTGTGTATAGGCGAAAGTTCTAAGCTCCGCCCACCTGTATGATCGGTCATGTGACTCCTGCTACTACCTGGGCATATCTCTTCCCTGCGTGCTCAGTTGACCGCTGCAAGCCCTGGGTGTCAGACGTGTCTTTTCCCACGTAGACGAAAAATAGTAATGGCTACCTTTAATATTGCGTGTTCGACGATTATAGAGTGGTATTCGGCAAAGTGTGAAGATACGGTTACTGAATGGTTCCCTGTTGCACCCTCCTTTGATATTTTTAAGGCTACATTGAATCGTGCGAAGGAACAAGAGGTACAAATACTCTACGGCTATTCTGACGAGAGCATTGCAGGATTTCGTGGTACAAGTGATGTATTGAAGTATGTTGTAGGACTAAACTTTATAAAAGCTTACGTATACCGTGAAGTAGAAGAAACAACAATGCAGAAGAGAAACAACGGATATGGTTAGTGAGTCTTGTTGATGAGTGGTATGACAAGCGATATTATGTCATGTTGCATCATACCGAGTACTCGTACCTTGCGACTGAGAATGTAAACCTTGTCATCATGGGGAATCTTAAGCATTTTTACCACTACATTAAAATATATCATGATGAGGTTTGTAGTGAGGTTGTGGCTAAAGGTCTGCGTGAGGATTTAACCGAATTTAAGATGAGTGTGAATACAATGTGTTTAGTTCGTGAAAATCCCCCTAATAAAAAATGTCTGGTGCGTATTCTGCGGAGTGGGAGTGATAAAACATTAAAACCGGTATTGCTTCATGTATCGGAAAATTTCTCAAAACACATATCCAGTATAATAGGATACAAGTATTCACGTTAGAACAACGCCGTACACGTTTCATCAACTTATGGTGTGACTCACTCTTCCGGTCGAGTCGATCCGCTCGCCTGTTGCTCATAGTCATCTCAGAGCTTGAACTGACTGGACGTCCGCTCCTCGAAAACGATGGAACTTCCTTTGAGAAGCATTCTCAATTTCATGTACAATGTGCCCGTGACGAAGTCGTTGCGCGTGTTCAGGCGTGAAACCGGTGCCATTAACTATGAACTGGAAACGACTTGTAGACAAACAAACGGAATGTTGTTTATTTAAGTGTTGAGGAGATGAATAGATTGTTCGTGGTAGTTGAGAAGTGGAGTGAGGATTGTTATAAAATACCTGCAGGTATAGGTACAAGAAGAGAGCAGATTAGGGATACCCCCTCATACACATTGTTTGTACGTTGTGTATAAACAACGATCAGCCATGCATTGATATACGACTGATGTGGAAGAATGCTTCTGATAATAACGTTCTTGTCCCTACGCGAAACCGTTTCATCCTCGACAGAATGTTTGAAATCGTAGGTTTTCGCAAGCTGAAGCCTATATTAGACGCGCGTATTACGGATATGCTTTATTTTGACACGGTTCTTGAATACGCATACCCGACTCTGCTCGAATGGGTTTACCGAATGTAGGACTGAACAAGGAGAGAATAGTCTACAGCTGGATGCTTATTTAAAAGGTTTAGACTCTTTGAAATATCATGAACGTTGATACACAGCACTTGAGCGGTACAGGACTGAGCTCACCTACACCGTTCACCCAGAAGAGCTATTTCTTTATATAATAAGCAGCTGTCGTAACGACTTAGAAGATTATTTCAACTACCATTATGCAGTGTGAAGAAGAGTTCACGATTGAAGAGCTCGGGTCGGAAAGAATAAACCATCGATTGGAAAGGAGTGTTTATAAACTTGGATTTAATAATGATGTTGTGCTAACGATGACCTCTTTGTACGTGCTTTTGAATGTATTCTAGCCGTGTTTAAAGATAACTTTCCAACCGAATGTAAAGTGGGCACAAAAATAGTATTGAACGATATGAAGGCCATTTACATAGAGTATAGGTATCCCTATAACTTGAGCGGTGAAATAATGTTAAATCGTATTTACTGCGTAGTGCAAAGCAATAATGATGTGACTTAGACTCGATTACGTGCGAGTTTAGTGTTTTAGTTAAGCGCAGTAGAAGATAAAGTATTTTGATGTATATTTATTTTTAATATATTTAATTTTTTAATATAATTGTGTGCATATATATATATATATATATATATATATTATTTTTTTCCTGTACTATTATTTTGATGGTTATACTCCATCGTTTTGTATTTCTTATATTATTTTTTATTTTATTTTTTGATTATATGTATATTCCTCGTTCGTATTTCTTATACTATTATTACTTTTTATTTTATTTTTTGACCAATATATATATATATATATATATATAATTATATATATATATGAAAATTATTTCACGAAAGTAACACGTGAAAAATATTTATGATGAATAAAACCACGAAGGAAAGGAAACACAAAAAGGTGCTCAAGCGCTTTCGTCTAATGACATCCTCAGGAACATCCTGAGGATGTCATTAGACGAAAGCGCTTGAGCACCTTTATGTGTTTCCTTTCCTTCGCGGTTTTATTCATCATATATATATATATGTTCCATCGTTTCTATAGGATTGTATATTTATTTTCTATATATTTCATGAAATTTATTCCAATAATTCGTTTAAATAAACAGAATGATATAATGGTGTTTTATTTCATTCTTTTGGTTGTATATATAAACGATATTATTATTTAATTATATGTATACTAAGTGGCTGGTTACGCCTTCTAAACCGAATGACGGTTTTCTAAGCCAAATGTCAAGAATATATGCATTATTTAAATAAATAGTGCTATCTGGCAACTCAACTATAATAATGTACACCTGAACAAACCATTTACGCTTTCTAAGCCAGATTAAACCTTCTAAACCGACTGACGGATTTCTAAACCAATTGTCAAGAATATATGCTTTAATTAAATAAATAGCGCAATCTGGCAACTCAACCCTAATAATGTACACCTGAACAAGCCATTTATGCCTTCTAAGAAGCCTTCTGAGCCAACTAACTAGCTGATTTACACCTTATAAGAGAGCGGGCGCTCAAATGAACTCTCATTATGCGTCTGGCTGGAGGCAGGCGAACACCCTTCTCTCCTTAGGTTAAGGCTCAGGTTAGGTTTCCTTTTCGGTGATGAGGACTTCCCACCTTCTCTCCCAAAGACCCTCCTCCTCCTCCTTTCTCTCCATCTCTTAAGTTAAGGTTACCCCTTTCGGGGGAGGTCATCCTCCCTTCCCCCCGAAGCTCCCTCCCTCCCCCTTTGCAGCATTGACTTGTTGCATAACCCCTTCCCCCTCTTTGCAGGATTGATTTGTTGCATAACCCCTCCCCCTTCGTTGCATAACCCTCCATCTTGCAACATCCCCCCTCCCCTTTGTTGCATACCATCTTGCAACACTGAACGACATTGCGACATTCTTGCACACTCCCATTTTGCGCCCATGCTACTGACGCGATTATTCTTACCTATTGAGTTCTTATTATGTTGTGCTGCACATACCTATATATAACTTCGATTTTGCAACAAAGCAGGTAGATACAGTGTATAATCTAGCAGATAAGCATAGAGTTGATTCAAAATGGAGAGAGACAATGGTAGGATTTAAACTGTTGCATCGCTATACGTCTCAGCGATGATTAATTATCTTTCGGTTCGAGACCTTATATTTTTTAGTTGACAGTGTTTTAAAATAATATGCTATTTATTTATAATATATACATATATCTTTTAAATCCTATCATAAGGGGACTTTGTCTGAACATCAGATCAGACATACAAACAGTTATGAAAAGAGTGTTTTTGAGTATGATTTTTCTTCAAAAGTGTCTACATATTTTCGTGTGATATACACACACACACACACGTGTGTCTGTATATATATATATATATATATATATATAGAGAGAGAGAGAGAGAGAGAGAGAGAGAGAGAGAGAGAAGGACAAGAGGAAGTCTTAAAGACCATTCGATCCATTCAATGAGGTTCCTGTTATTAAACTAGTGCATTTTTTTAATTATTCTAGCAGCAGTAGAGTACTGGATAGAAAATCATAATGCTCTCTTCCCACCCTCCACTCCCTCCCCACCATAGGCGGGTACGAAAAAAGGTTGAAAAAAGTACCTTGACCCTGGAAAAGTAGCCAAGAAAATTTTGTAGGAAAGAGGATACTAGAAAAACAATTACAATTATGCTATGCACACAGAAATCATATACGAGAGAGTACCGTTGTATAAATTAACATAATATTTGTACTGATTTCATACCAACTACTTGGTATTGTCACAAAAACCTCGAACATATGGTTTTAATTTTATACAAAATATTTACAGCTCTAATTACCGAAGTATTGGTTCAACAAAGACCCCATGGCCCACTCTAGACTAGCTGAAAATGATTAAGAGAGAAGAAGAGGTCAAAATCTGCATGCTTACATTTATATACATCAAAGCGATCACGCAGAAATAGAAGTGAAGCTCCACTCCTTTTCTTCGCGTGAGCCATTGCCGGCAAAGTGATGAAACGCTATTACAGAAAAGGGGTTGAAATAGGAATTGAAGGCGTTAATCAGATCTTCCACACTATGCTTGTGGAAAGAGAGAGAGAGAGAGAGAGAGAGAGAGAGAGAGAGAGAGAGAGAGAGATAATGTGAATTCACAACTCGATTCAACTCTGTTTACCGTATTATTTTTAAACTGAAAATTTTTAGCACTGAGGTAATTAGTGGACCTTGAATTTATATATATGAAATGAAAATGAAAAGGTTTATTGGCAGACTATAGTCCATATGACAAATATTATTAATACAATGACAGTTCATATACTAAGGATAGAAATATATACAATTGGTTAGAAATAATACTGTAATGTCGAAGTTAAGTGGAGCCACAGACAGACGTTTTCGTACCAAGAAGTCCAGAGCTTAGACTTTAGAGGATAAATGGCAGGACTCATGGATAGCTTGGATGATTGGGTTGGTTGATTTTTTAATTCTTTGCATTAGACTGTATTCAGCACGTCTTGTTACCTCCAGGAAGCTCGGGACATTGCGGGTAGCAAACATTTGCGAAGCTGAGCATCTCGGGGGTAATTTATGTAAGAGTCTAAAATACCTGTTGTACAGCAAGTTTAGGGTTCTGCCAGAACCTTTTTTATAATTCACCCAGAGTTACTGTCCGTACAGTATATATTACTGCAGAAAGTACGAAAGAGTGTGTCTTTAGCTTCACTTGTACAGAATCGAAAGTTCCTTACGGTCATATTCGCTTTAGCACACAGGCTTCGAGATTGTTTTCTTATATCCGAGTCATCACTCAAGGAGCTAGTAATAGTTTGACCCAAATACTTAAACTCTTGTACTTCCTCAATTCCTTCACCATTCATTTTAAACCTTATATCAGCTGGCTGATTACAGCTTTTAGGATGAAAGTGCATAACCTTAGTTTTTGTAACATTAAAAAGAATATCATGTTTCTGCGAATACACTTCGCAGACTTTTAGTAGCCGATCCAGACCTTTAACAGAGGGACTTATTAACACCATATCATCGGCATAAACTAAGTTATTTATCCTTGTGTTATCTATGCAACATCCCACTGTTGCCTCATTAAGTGAAGCAATTAATCCGTCAATATACACATTAAATATCATAGGGGAGAGCAAGGAGTCTTGTCTCACCCCGCAAGAGGAGCCAAAACACTCGGATAGTACATTGCCCCACCTCACAGTGAAAGATTGGTGGAAATACCAAAATTTCAATAAATTTAATATGCACATGGGAACCTTCCTGTCTTCTAGTTTTTTAAATAAAATATTGTGGTTCACCCTATCATATGCCTTACTTATATCTAAGAAACAGCTATAAATAGTTGAATTACTGTCAATGTATTTAGATATTGTTTCTTTAAGTACATAGATACACAGGCCAGTTGAGTGAGACCTTTCAAAGCCAAACTGATTAGATGTCCATAGGAAATCATTTAATCGGCGTAACAAGAGTTTTTCTAGTAGTTTCGAGAAGCAGGAAGCGACAGCAATAGGCCTGTAATTATTGCTGGACAGAATGTCTCCGTACTTATTTTTGACCAGGGGCAAGATATATACCCTCATGAACTCTGCAGGGATATAGCTATGAGCAAGCATGGCTGATAGGAGCAATGATATATGCAGACATACTACGTCATTTGCATATTTTAAGTGCTCATTCGATAAGTCATCTACCCCTGACGCAGAACCAGTCTTTAACTCTTTAATTAACCTCTTTACTTCAGAAAATGATATCAAAGTATTTTCCCTTGTCCCTCCCACAATCGTTTCGCTGCAATCTATCTTAAGATTATCCCTACTCACACTGTTAAGAATGTTAGAGTAGTGGTTTTTCCACAGCTTTGCAATTTCATCCTCCCCCAACACCCCATCGATTGTCGGAGGGGACATTTTTGACACCCGTTTGATTCTTAACAAATTTCCAAAATTTGTTATTATCGTTATTTATGCGAGCTTCACAGGCTTTTAATGCTCGAATAGACTCTTCTTCCTGTTTACATCGCCTTATGGCCGCCTTATATATATATATATATATATATATATATATATATATATAGTGGTGGATCGGATGTCAGTTTTTCAACATCTGCGGATGTGGATTTTTAATTTCAATATTCGCCGATGCGGATGCGGACATTTAATTACTCTAGCAATACAGGGCTATTAAAAATGATTCACCTGATTTCAAATGAGAATATTTTTTAATGTTACAAATACAGAGTGATTTGTGATACATCAACCAAAAGAAAAACTGTCCAAATTTTTTCTCTCATCTCATAAATGCTCTATGTGACTTCCCCTAGTTACACGAGCAACGTCGACACGATAGTCGAATTCCTCCCATACTCGCTCCAGCATGTCCGTTGTCACTGACTCTACGGCAGTAACAATGCGAGTTCGGAGCTCATCCAAAGATGTGGGCAACGGTGACACGTACACAGTATCCTTAACGTACCCCCAAAGGAAGAAGTCGCACGGTGTAAGATCCGGCGACCTAGGGGGCCAGCTGTGGAGCACCAAGTCATGCGGACGCCATTTTCACACTGAGTGTTTGTTGCTAGGCTAGGCCACGGCGTGATTTGGAGCCCTCTCGTGGTGATCTTATAAAATTCAGAGATTTCCTCTTTCATGTGATGTATGCCCAGTTGATGCACGGTTGATAGGTACGGAAGTATTCTCAGTTAAAATCGGATGAATCATTTTAAATAGCCCTGTATAATATAGAATTATGAATATATGACATATTGTTTTAAATTTCGTGATATTACTATTATGGCAGGCAATGCATAAGAATTAAAATTAATATTAATGTTTTCATTATGCTAAAAATAATAACTTTCTCAAGAGTTTCAGCCACAGAAAATTGAATGAAACAAGTTTCATTCCATTTTCTGTGTTACCAGGTAGTTATATTTTGAGGTTTATATATTTGTTTGTTCATTAAAAATTCACTGGTCTGCGTCATTTTTGAGGTCAAGGTTTTCTAGTTGTTCTTTTATAAGTTTTGCATGCTGAATTCAAAAATGTAACTCATTTTGCTCAATCAGGTCAGGTTTTTATGCTATCTCAATTTAAAAAAAATTAGATAATCGTTATGAAATGAGCAAGTTTATTTTTTTAAAACAGACTTACATTTTAGCCAAGTGTTAGCCAAGCTCTATATAATAAACAGACAACTTATTTCTAATTACGATTGTCATTACTGTTTTTCAGCATGAATAGAATGTGCAAGAATGACCCAAACAGGTTCTGCTACATCTGTGGTAAAGTCACTATGTCAGACCAGCAGTCAAACATCACACATTTTGTGAGGAAAAGCTATCACGCCTACTTTGGAGTTAAACTTGGTGACCAGGACAAAGCCTTTGCCCTTCACATATGCTGCAAAACGTGCGTTGAAAGTCTGCGGCGCTGGAGCAACAAGAAGGTAGAGTGTCTACCTTTTGGTGTCCCAATGGTGTGGAGGGAAGGAAGAGATCATACTACTGACTGTTATTTCTGTATGACAAACCTACAAGGTAAGTTAGTATGAATTTAGTATGAATTTCATTTTATACTTACAAAAATATGCCTGACAATATATGAGATATGTCTTTATCTTATCTTTATCTGTCTTTATCTGTTTCCTTTTAGGCATAAATCGAAAAAACAAGCAACACGTAAAGTATCCAGACGTGCCATCTGCCATAAAGCCAGTGCCTCATGGACCAGAAATTCCAATTCCAACACCGCCCGACAACTTTGATTCGTCGTCCGACTCAGATGAAGAAATGGATGACGGTGACATATCTGGTACATACCAACCTACTGCCGAGACAAGTCAACCCAAACTCTTGAGCCAAGCTGAGTTGAACGATTTGACAAGAGATTTGTGCTTGTCCAAAGAATCTGCTCAGTTGCTAGGGTCACGTCTTCGCGAAAATCGTTTGTTAGCTCCAGAAACAACATTCTTTTAGTATCGCAGCCGCGAAGAAGAGTTTCGAGAATATTTCACGTTGGACGAAGAAGCTTCGCTGGTTTACTGTAACAACGTCAACGGCCTCATTGCAGCTATGGGTTTAGCGTATGACCCTACAGAATGGCGGCTCTTCATCGACTCCTCAAGCAGAAGCTTGAAAGCAGTACTACTCTACGATGGTAACAAGGTCGCGTCTGTTCCGGTGGGTCACACGGTGCAGATGACTGAAAGTTATAGTAACATGGAGCTTTTGCTAACTGCTTTGAAGTACAAACATCACAATTGGATGATATGCGGAGACCTAAAGGTATGTTCGTGTCTACAAAAAAAAATACAAATATATATATTTAGGCCCTGATATATATATATATATTTTTATAGGTTATAGCCCTAGGGCTGGGTTTACAAGGCGGCTACACCAAATACCCCTGTTTTCTCTGTCTGTGGGACAGCCAAGCAGACAAGCAACACTACGTACAACGCGACTGGCCAGCAAGACGTGGCCTGGAACCAGGTTCGCACAACGTTCTGTCACACGCTCTCGTGAATCCGCAGATGATTCTACTTCCGCCGCTGCACATCAAGCTCGGACTTATGAAGAATTTCGTCAGAGCACTCAACAAAGAAAGCCGAGCTTTCGCTTTCCTGAATCAGAAATTTCCACGCGTCAGTGAGGGCAAACTGAAAGCAGATATTTTTGACGGCCCTCAGATCAGGGAGCTAATGAAAGATATGAAAATAAAAACCCACTCTAATAGACAGAGTTTATTTCTTGGTCAAAAAAATCCCTTACGGAGTCGTGGGAACGTGTTCGAACCTAAGTGTGAATTTCTTAAATGTCTCTGGATTGGAATGTTTCCTTACTCGCCTTTAGTAAATGTAATAATGGAAGTAATAAATGTGGAAATAAATATAAATGCAACAGATGTAATAATAAAGGTAATATTATAAATTTAATAATTAGGGTAAAGGTAATAATAATAAATGTTAAAAAAAATGTAAATGTAATAATAAATGCAGTAATTATGTCAAAATATTAGAATCTGTATGTATAGAACAAGAAGATAGTTTTAATTTGTGGGAATGTACTTATAAGCGGACCCTGTAATAAAATGCCCTTCTAGTGTCGGGAGAACGGTATCTAACCTAGGTGCGAATTTCTCATTGGTTTCTGGATTGTTTCCTAATCGGCTTTTTTCATTCGTTTTTCGGTTTATAAGTTCTGTATAATAAACAATAATGTAATAACCAATGTAATAATAAATTTATAATTTCTGTAATAAATAATTATGCAATATTAAATGTAATAAATTTAATAATAAATGTAATAATTATGTAAAACAATATAATAGAATCTGTATGTTTAGAAGAGGAAGATAGTTTTAAATTTGCGCGAATGTACTTAATGAAAATGCCCTTCCGGTGTCGGGAGAATGGGGATCTAACCTAGGTGCGAATTTCTTAACGGTCGGTCCCTGGACTGTTTTTCCCTCTTGTTTTGGTTCATTCGTGTTTCTGTATCCACCCGAGGAGGATGCCAGTGGGCGTCGAAACTGTCGTGGAAATAAACTCTGTCTATTAGAGTGGGTTTTTATTTTCATATTTTGACCTTCACGTAGAAAAAAGAGAAGTTTTTTGCATTTACTTCTAATGAAAGATGCTCAATTCGACGAAAGTCTGGAGGACAATGAGATCAATGCCTCGCTCGCATTCAAGTCCATTGTCACGAATTTTCTGGGCAACCACCGAAGTCCAGAGTATGAACGTGTTGTCGAGGAGCTCCTGCAGAGCTTCCAGGCTCTTGGTGCACGTATGTCCATAAAGATGCATTTTCTCAGCTCGCATTTAGACTACTTTCCGGACAAGTGCGGTGATGTCAGCGAGGAGCAAGGAGAGCGCTTCTACCAGGATATTCGAGTGATGGAAGAGAGGTACCAGGGCCGCTGGGATGTGAACATGCTCGCAGACTACTTACTGCTGGTGCCTCAAGAGAGACGTTCCAGCTGTGGAACACAGACGAAAGTCTTCGAGAAAGCCCTTTCGTCCACATTAACTGTACTCGTGTACCATTTTTTATATACTTTGTACATTTTCTGTCAATTTAAGTCCGTTTTAAAAAAATAAACTTGCTAATTTCATAACGATTATTTTCGAATTATCTATTTTTTTAAAATTGAGATAGCATAAAAACCTGACCTGATTGAGCAAAATAAGTTACATTTTTTAATTCAGCATGCAAAAATTATAAAAGAACAACTAAAAAAACCTTGACCTCAGGAAAAAAATTTCAAACGCAGACCAGTGTAATTAATACTTTACATGAAATGTGCATGACTGGGCCTCATAAGCTACTTTATAAGCTAATTTAATTGTAAATTGCATAATTTATTAGAGGTAATATCCGCATAACATCCGCAGTCAGAAGTGCGGATGTTAAAAATGATGCGGATGAGGATATCCGGTTCACCACTAATATATATATATACAGTATATATTTGAACATATATAAGCAAACGATGTTGCTGCGGCAAACAAAAGCAGTCGTGTTGAAAACAAACAAGCAGCCGCGGTTGGTGTCGCGGTTCTGCGTTGTCGTGCTGCAAATGCGGCGTCGTGGTTCTGCGTTGTCGTGCTGCAGAAGTGGTGTTGCGGTTCTGCAAATTAGAAAGACACACCGAATATGTCTAGCCCTGTATGTGCGTGCATGTGTTGTCGCGCTGCAACGGTAGGGTGGCCTTGAACTTTATTATTTTCTATGTATTATAAACTTTAAAATATTTTAGTATTAAAATAGTGTCCGTTGAATTTTTTTATTATTATTATTATTATTATTATTATTAGTAGTAGTAGTAGTAGTAGTATAGTAGTATTTTGTAATGTATTTATTTTTAACGTAAACAAAATTACTTCATTAAAAATCCATTAATGGATTAAAGGGTTCCCGCGAATTAAAGGTGATTAAAATCTTTCCTTCTCAAGAGTTCCCGTCCTTTTTCTCCCTTAGTGCCACCCCGTAGTACCATTGCTACCCTTAGTGTCAGTGTCTGGCATTTGCACACACTTTGGCACTTTGTGCCCATGCTACTCCAACTAGCGAACACCCCTTTTCAGCACACTGCTCTTTTATTCCATCTGCCCTCTTTATAGGTTACAAATTCCCTTTCTAAAATCCTGTAATCAGGCCTTTGAAAGATGAAAATGGGATAATTTAAAATTACCAAAATAATAAATCATTATTCGGAAAAAGAAAAAAAAAAACAATTATTATAAAATTATTTTTCTACATTATGGTGAAGGATGTGGTAAATGCCTTTTTGTAACGTAAAGATCTTTTAATAATGTTTAAAAGTACTGGAATGACTTCCAAAGTGTGTAATGTAAATGACAAGTTTCTAAAATATTTGGTTTTCAATAATAATAAATCTCGTACTTTTTGGTTTAGAGAAAAAATATTCGTGAACGAAAGGCGTTAAAGCAATGGTAAAAAAAATTGAGCTATACCTTAATTATAGTTACAAGGTAAACAGCAGTATACTGTAATGAGTGACATAACACAATTATTACATCGAGCAACTAAGATTGCGCAATAAATTTGTAACCCTCGTGAGAGCACCGATATGTCTGGGAAGACTATAAAAAATAAAATTTAAAAGTCCTTCAGAGATGGCCAAGTATCGTGAAGGAAATAAACATATCAATCAGGTTTATACGAGATTAAAGAAAAAACATAAAAATTTGCATTTGAAAGTATGGAAAGATTATTGTGAGTGGCATTTCCCTTTAAACACGGAACTATATAGCTCGCTTTGAAGTTTGTAAATCTGCATGAAGCCTATAAACACTAAATTTAGTCTTAAATAATTTTAATTCCTGTCCAGAGAACCAAAAATCTCATTAATCAAGAACATGGTATCCCGAACAGTAAACAGTTTATACAAATTCTTCCTTGCAAAATTGAATTCTGTAAACACCCTTTTTGAAGTTTTTACTTGGAGTACATAATTTATCAGACGAGTTTTAAATTTTAACCAAGGTTTTTACAAAACAAATTACGCAAAATTTCACCTGAACAGACTTTGAAAACATTTAAGCAAAAACATGTATATATATATATATATATATATATATATATATATATATATATATATATATACACACACACATATATATATAATAAAATGTTTCTTAGTGTCTGCTATAATTGCATATAATTATAGTTATAACACCTTATGCAATTTAAGGCCCCCCCAGAATCCTCTTCCTCATTACAATGTAACTGTATCCACGATTTCACCTTTACCAACTGCGGCCCAACTGAAGTCACTGAATCCTCATTTCTCATAAATAAACAGATAAAAGCATTACCTAAAATTGCTTCAGTGATAAGATCGAAGACATGAATGGAATAAGATTTTTTTTTGTCATAAATATTCGTGAGAAGTTATATATATTTATATATATATATATATATATATATATATATATATACTGGTTTAAATGAACACCCATTTTACCTGTAATAATAATCTTGATTGGCGAGAAACCTTTGTAGTCTTATTTTAAATGCGTAATATGATATATATATATATATATATATATATATATATATATACAGTATATATGGTGGGGTGTATGTGTGTAGGTGTGTGTAGTTTTTCTCTGATTGTAAATGTCATTATGAAATAATAATATGAAATTTTAAAGGTTATTTAGTACATTCAACTGATGTTTTTTTGAGCTATACAGTCAGTGAATGATTATTAAGTTATTTATGAGTCAAATGTTCTCCGGAACAACAAAGGAAAGAGACTAATGATAGGATAAAATGTTTTTCGGGGTAATTCTTCCTCAAAATCAGTCTTATTCCAACAATTTCTTTCAAGTAGGAAATTTGTGTGACCAGTTCTGTACCTGTTTCATGTAGCTTTGCAGAATTAATGTTTTATATTTATAATTGCACCAGAATTTTTATTATTATTATTCTTGAAAATATTCCTGAATTTAATCTTTAATCAACCTCTCCGACGGATAAATATAACTGTGATAGAAGGCCGTCAAGTCGAGTTCACCGACCGAACATATTGTGTATATACATTAATTACACTTGCAATAATGTAATAAAGCTTTTCAGAATATGCAATAAACAGTCTGGTTCCTAATCTTACAATTTTTGTTTTGATCAGGCTTTTTGACCCCTTCGCAACATCTAAAGTCTTATGACGGAAGGGACCCCCAGCTTTTACGTGAGATCCGGACCATGGGTCGCTACATAATCTGGACTCGGATTACGGTCCTCCATCTAACTACCACCCAGATCAAATGTCGTTTAACTTCGCTGATCGACAGGAAGTTGGGAATGAAAAATGTCATTGTTTGTAAAATTTACTTAAATTGCAGAAAAGGAAACAATCATTTAAAAAAAAAATGTGCACCCATACTACAAATAGCAACACTTTCAAACCGAGTAATAATTAGAATGGTACGTTTTAAAATTTGAAGTATTTTTCTTAAAAGTTTATGACTGAGGCGATGATGACAAAAATGTAAGGTAATCCACTTCGAACCTCGGTCGCCGGAAAAAAAAATATATCCAGCTAAAAAATTCATTTTGATCCGAAAGTGTTTGGACAAGCGAGCTTCCTCATTCGGTTCTTTTTATAGTTTTGTTGTTTGATTCTTTAGAATTTTACTTGATAACTATTTTTATTATTATTATTATTATTATTATTATTATTATTATTATAAAAAAGAGTGATACATTGATAATTTAAAAAAATTAATTATTAGAGGAATTTTTATTTAAAGATAATATGTTAGGTAAATAAAAATTTTAAGTTAGGTTAAAAAATAATTAACATACACTTTTGAAACTAAATTATTTTGCAACAAATAATTTATTTTTTATTTATTTGTTTATTTGTTTTTTGGCTTAAGAAAGAATGCCACGTACCAAATTCTGGAACTGAATAGTTTATATATACTGTGTATATAAAAGGTGTCCCAAAAGTCAGTTTACCGAGGAAAATATTTTCGGTACTTTTGCATTATCCTCCCAACACTAAATTTTTTTTTATAATGGCAGGGGCTGTTTTTACCGTAACCTAACCTAACCAAACCTAACCTAACCTAATACCAACACTAATTTTTTTTATAATGGAAGTAAAATAAAGTACCATAACCAAAACCAAACCAACATTATATAAAAAAATTAGTGTTGGGAGGATAATGCAAAAGAACCATATTTTCTCCTGATGATTATTCTAAACATTATGACAATTTTCTTTTACAGCAAAAACCCAGCATGTCTTCAGGACCTTAAAGACTACATTTGTAAAGAATTCCAGCTTTTAAGCAATGATAAGGAACTATGTAAAGCAATTTGCCGGTCAAACGTTGACAGATACAAGATGTGCATCGAACAATATAGACGACATTTTGAACAGTTATTGTAACCAGAACTATTCTCATGTTTTGTAAATATGTTTCAGAAATTTTTTTTCTTTGTTTTCTTGTTTTGTAAATATATTTATGAAACAAGTTTTTTTCTTTGTAGTAAACTCACCTTAGGAGAACATTTTCTTCGATAAACTGACTTTTGGGACACTCGGTAAATATATATATATATATATATATATATATATATATACACTGTGTGTATAGATATATGTGTATATATATACATATACTGTGTATATATATATATATATCTATATATACACACAGGGTGTTTCAGGAGGAAAGGTCAATACTTCGGGAGGTGATAGTATCGATCATTATGAGAAAAAAGTTCATATGAACATGTGTCTAATTCTGAATGGTTACGGAGATAGAGCGGTTTGAATCTGATGCGCGCGAGTAGTATAGCCGCAAAAGGGTAGAGTGCAGGAATGTTGCAAATTAGTACGTGATGTTGCAATGTTGCAAAGGGTGATGGGGGTTATGCAACAACTCAATGTTGCAAAGGGGGTTAGGGCGTTGCAAAAAAACAAAGGGGGGGTGGGGGATGCTGCAGGTTTAACAAGGGGTAATGAAACTTGGAGGCGGCGTTATCCCCCAAGAGAAAGGAGAAGGAGAGAAAGGAGGAGAGGTGTTCACCTGGCAGGAGCCAAGTGCATATTAAGACTTCAGCCGAGTAGGCGTTGTCTTATAGGCTCCTAATCAGCCAGTTGGCTTAGAAGGAGCCAAGGGGGGAGGGGTACACCTGAAGGGGGAGAGAGAGAGAGAGAGTATGGACCTTTGTTGCCAACCCCAAAATGGGATTGCAAGGGCATGCAACTTGGAGGCGGAGTTCTCCCCCAAGCTATTCCCCCCAAAGGGGTATACCTAACCTAAGAGGCCTCTAAGGGTGGGAAGGGGTTTTCTCACCACCCAAAGGGCCAGAAACAGAAAGGACCAGAGATCCTTGCTCGGCTGGGAGCCGAGCTTGTATGACTCCGTCGTCCGCCTCTCGCTCTTTTATAGACCTCTAATCCGCCATGTGGCTGAGTTGCCAGATAGCGCCATGTATCTAATTCCAATAGAAGGCTGAGTTGCCAGTTTGTGCTATATATTTAATTAATTCTAATCAGCCTAGAAGACTGAGTTGCCAGATAGCAATATTTATTAAATTAAACCATATATTAATCATCCATTTAAATACCACAATATATTTATATGATGGTAGTTAATCAATACAGATGAATCTTCTTAATTCCAACAATTAAAAGAAATTCTGTTTATTAAATAAATAATTTAAACACACGCTCTTTACACAATAAATCACTTTATTACTTAATTCCTATTTTTATTATAAATATCACAATTAAGTCACGAATAACAGTGGGAAAAACGAAAGGAAAAGAAACATTACGAAGAAAGTTGAAATAAATGAAAATTCAAAACACACGGTCGTCCGGTCGTCCCCCCTCCTCCCTCATTCCCCCCAAACTACTCACCCCTTCTGTGCTTGTATATATATAATAAACGAATGAACAACTCGTGCACACACACACACACACACACACACACGCCTCTGTACATATCATGTGGATGAAAATCAGAAAAAAAATGCCAAACGTATATTAATTTAAATCAAATGAAGCTAAACGTATATTAATTTAAAACAAACGAATTTTCTCCTTTTAAGAGAATCAATTATTATTAGAAATTAATTATTCAATATAAGAAATTAATCATTAAACGCTGTTTTTTCTTTCACGAGGAAAGGATTTCCGACAATCTGGGTCAATTCGAAACACACGTGTTTGCCCGAGGCTTTTTTGCAAGGTACGGTAGGACGCGAACGTATCTTCTTAATTCCAACAATTTACTTTAAAAGAAATTCTGTTTATTAAATAAATAATTTACACAGACGCTCTTTACACAATAAATCACTTTATTACTTAATTCCTATTTTTATTATAAATATCACAATTAAGTCACGAATAACGAATAACAGTGGGAAAGGAAAAGAAACCTTACGAAGAAAGTTGAAATAAACGACAATTCAAAACACACGGTCGTCCCCCCCCCTCCTCCCTCATTCCCCCCAAACTACTCACCCCATCTGTGCTTGTATATATATAATAAACGAATGAACAACTCGTGCACACACACACACACACACGCCTCTGTACATATCATGTGGATGAAAATCAGAAAAAAATGCCAAACGTATATTAATTTAAATCAAATGAAGCTAAACGTATATTAATTTAAAACAAACAAATTTTCTCCTTTTAAGAGAATCAATTATTATAAGAAATTAATTATTCAATATAAGAAATTAATCATTAAACGCTGTTTTTTCTTTCACGAGGAAAGGATTTCCGACAACCTGGGTCAACTCAAAACACACGGTCGTCCCCCCTCCTCCCTCATTCCCCCCAAACTTCTCACCCTTCGCGAACGTACAATCGTCAAAATATTAGTTCAGACAAAATATACACAAATGAACAACTTTCTCCTTACCTTATATATATATATATATATATATAGAGAGAGAGAGAGAGAGAATCATGTTAACTGTGTCTATTTAATTTTGTCATTCCTTATATATATATATATATATATATATATATATATAGGGTGAACCAAATGTAGGTGGACAGTAAATGATAACGTTTATTTTGAGAATACATACTTAATTTTTTTGTATACTATAATACAAAATAAAATTTAAATAAATTTAGTTATAATATTTAATATAATATAACACAAACACCATAGTTATAATGAACACCATAGTTATAATATAATATAACACAAACCGTATTCAACCTACTGTCCACCTACTTTTGGTTCACCGTGTATATATATATATATTTTTTTTTTTTTTTTTTTCACCTTAAAGTGAATTAAAACATTAAAAAATCACTAAACAATTAAAAGAATTCGTTCCATTAGCATATTCTCAAATCTACACACACACACACACACACGAGGAAAGGGTTACCGAGAATCTGGGTCAATTCGAATCGTTTACCCTGATGCCTTTTTGGGAGGAATTTGGGGCACGAAATGACCGCGAGTTGACCTTTCTTCAAGTCTACTCGAGTAAAATCTCGCTTGACTCCAAATATTAATAATAATGTTGTTAATTCTACAATGAAATACATTCTCGAAGCGAAGAAAATGTTTTATATTTTTATTTACGCGTAATTTGTATGGTGTCATATTCTTAGATAACATCTCTGTTATTGAAAGATATACACACAACTATATTAAATAATAATCAGCAAAAGAAATAAGGTGCATGAGGTGGGCAAACCTGAAAGTACTAACAATTGAATGTAATTACGTGCTTTCTGTATAAACGTCTGCAAAAAGAACAGCTTCAGAGTTCATTTACACCATGCGTACACTTATCTCGTGTACGCAGTTAGTGGGAAATAAAAACGTACCAATGAAACTATAGAATCATTTTGAATTCATTCACACCAGGCGTACACCTATCTCGTATATATATATATATAGAAAGAAAGAGAGAGAGAGTTTTGTTCATTCTTTTAAAATAAATAAAGGAATGGATATATATATAGGGTGGTACAAATTACAGTAGTAATAATAATTAACTCTTTCTCGCCGAATTGGAAAGCTTTTCACCCGACCTTAGACCTACAGTTTAACGTGGATTCAGAAATACATTTAGTCAGGGAATGATTGCTCACTATTTCATCGAGATAATTAAAGCTCATATACAGGACCTGCATTGTCTATAAGATCTGTGGCCCGTGCAGCCTTCAGAAGATGTGAACAGCTGTTCTGTGGATCAGTTCAAGAAATACATCTCGTCAGGGAATCGTTGCTCACTCTTCCACATTTCAACATAACAGGATCATTTGATTATTGAACCGGATTTAAAATAAGAGGATCATTTGATCCGGGGGGTAGTATGGCTGGAAAACATGCTAATGCACGATTTTTCTCTTTCGTAATAATAATAATAACAAATAGCTCTTCCCCGAATTGTAACAACGGTTAAGGTTTTCACTCCGCCTTAGACCCACAGTTTAACGTGGAAACCGAATGCTCTTTTCTTTTTTAAAAATATAATTAAAGGAATGGATATATTTATAATTTCATTATAATAAAATTTGGAACATGCAGTCTTCAGAAGATGTGAACATCTGCTCTGTGGATCAGTTCAAGAAATACATCTCGTAAGGGAGTCGTTGCTCATCATAATTTCAACATAACAGGAACATTTGATTATTGAACCGGATTTAAAATAACAGGATCATTTGATCCGGGGGGTAGTATGGCTGCAAAACATGCTAATGCACGATTTTTCTCTTTAGTAATAATAATAATAACTAGCTCTTCCCCGAATTGTAACAACGGTTAAGGTTTTCACTCCGCCTTAGACCTACAGTTTAACGTGGATTCAGAAATACATCTCGTCAGGGAATGATTGCTCACTATTTCACATTTCATCGAGATAATTGAAGCTCATATACAGGACCTGCATTGTCTATAAGATCTGTGGCGCGTGCAGCCTTCAGAAGATGTGAACAGCTGCTCTGTGGATCAGTTCAAGAAATAAATCTCGTCAGGGAATCGTTGCTCACTCTTCCACATCATAATTTCAACATAACAGGAACATTTGATTATTGAACGGATTTAAAATAAAAGGATCATTTGACCCGTTGGGTAGTATGGCTGCAAAACATGCTAATGCACGATTTTTCTCTTTAGTAATAATAATAATAATTAACTCTTTCTCGCCGATTTGTTCCCCTCATTAGACCTACAGTTTAACGTGGATTCAGAAATACATCTCGTCAGGGAATGATTGCTCACTATTTCACATTTCATCAAGATAATTAAGGCTCATATACAGGACCTGCATTGTCTATAAGATCTGTGGCGCGTGGAACATGCAGTCTTCAGATGTGAACATCTACTCTGTGGATCAGTTCAAGAAAATGGATACCCCGAACCTTGCCACACACACACACACACACACACACACACACACACACTATATATATATATATATATTATATATATATATATATATATATATATAGGGTGATATGCACAAAAGACAAATTTTTCTATGTCGTAATAATAATAATTAACTCCTCCCCGAATTTTCCAAAATTGCTGTGAAAGTGTAATGAAAAAGAACAGCTTCAGAATTCATTCACACCATGCGTACACTTATCTCGTGTACTCAGTGTACACCTCCCTCATTGTGCCTGACAACACAGAAGCTCTTTCCAAAATTGTTGTGAAAGTGTAATGAAAAAGAATAGCTTCAGAATTCATTCACACCATGCGTACACTTATCTCGTGTACGCAGTGTACACCTTACACATTGTGTCCGATACACTATTTTACTTCTACGCTAGAGAATACACATCTGAAATCCACGGCTTGCACCGCTCAACTGAGTACGCAGGCGTAGAGATATCCCCAGGTAGTAGCAGGAGTCACTTCTTTTATGCGTAAATGGCTTGTTCTGGTTGAGTTGTCAGATACCACTTTTTATTTTAATTGTTGAGGTATACATTATTATGGAGAGTTGTCAGATATCACTTTTTATTTTATTTGTTCATTTATACATTATTATGGAGAGTTGTCAGATACCGTTTTAATTGTATACATTATTATGGAGAGTTGCCAGATACCATTGTTCAGGTATACAGTTGCCAGATTGTAACATTTATTTTCTTAAAAGTAGGCTTACAATTCCGCTAGTAGGTTTAGAAGGCGTAACATGATATAATTAACCAAAATAATTAAGTAAAACAACATTACATCATTCTGTTTATTATAAATATATAGAAAATAAATATACATTTTGAATGATCAATTAAAAATAATAATAGTTTAAAAAATATGAACGAGGAATATGCATATAATCCTATATCCGTCAATATAACAGTATAGGAGAAATATATATATATATATATATATATATATATATATATATAATATATTATACCCAATTATGGAGATATATAGAAAATAAATATACATTGGAATGATCAAAACTAAGAAATAATATAACCATCAACATAGCAGAAATATATACACACAACTAAATAAATAAATACATACACTTGATCTTCTACCGCGCAAAATAAGAAATCGTATAGCCATCAATATATCAGAAATACACAAACACACACACACACACACACACACATGTTAAATATATAAATACATTTCACTTTTTTTCAAAATACTGAACTCGCACTTAACCGAGTCTACAATTACATCATTATTGCTCTGCATTACGCAGTATACGCGGTTTAATAATATTTCACCGCTTAAAGTATACGGAAACCTGTACTCGATATGAAGGGTTTTCATATCGTTCAGTACTATTTTTGTTCCCACTTTACAACCGGTTGGTAAGTTATCTTTAAATACGTCTAGAATACAATCAAAAGCAAGCACAAAGAGTTCATCGTTAGCCACATTATTAAACACAAGTTTATAAACACGCCTTTCCAATCGAGGGTTTATTTCTACCGACCGGAGCTTTTCAATCGTGAACTCATCTTCACTCAACATAGCGGCAATTGAAATAATCTTCTGAATCGTTACGACAACTGCTCGTTACATAAATCTCGGTTTTAATGTTTTAACACTCCCTGAATGCGCACCAAACAGTTCCCGTCAGGGTAAATTTCATGAACTAGGCACATTTTATAACGGTTTTATTGTTTTACCACTCACCATTTCCACAAACTAAACGTCTTCACACTCCGGTGCACTATTTGAGAGAAACATATAACCATATTTTACCTTTTTATTTGACAGACGATACTCGTCTCTAAAGTCTGCTAAAAACTCACGCAGGACACTAGCCACAACCTCACTACGAGCCTCATCATGATATACATTAATATAGTGATAAAAATACTTAAGATTGTCCATGATGACGACATTTACATTTTCAACCGAAGTGTACGAGTTAACAATAGACACATCAATGATTATATTCGAGACATATATATTTAAAAACACGTGATAAATAAGTTAACAATTGAAATTATGTTAACACAAGAAATAACAGAAAACATAAGAAAAAACAAATGCATAGATTTGGTGATCACAAACAACAGTAACCTAATACTTTAAAGAAAGCATTCTATTAAATACTTTTAGCCTATGTTCACGAATTAATACCGGTTTTATAATAGATTCGAGACGAAGACCGTCCGGACTGATTTTATAGAAATTCAAGGATTCCAAGTTGATCACGAGAGAAGTTATGTAGTCATCTTCCATGCTGCAAAATCTCGTCGTTTGCCTGTCTGCTCAGAACAGCGACAAGAGGTAAGATCGAATCCACATCAAAACAAAATTTTAGTCGCTAAAATAACAGCCTGAGCATTGTTCATGTTCTAAATTATCTTTGATTCGTTTTGGTAAAATTGAGTAAACTGCAGCCTTTGTTTCCTGATCAGAAACTCTCCGCCTTTTTCGGGTATGGTGCAAGGTTTCGTTGCAACCATATTCACTGCTCGAGTCTACTTCACAGTCGTTGTCTTCTAATCTAGATTTACACTCTTCACTAATGCATTCAATAGGCGAATAATTATCTTGGTTGATATTATTGACACCACAATCGAGAGGGCTCACTGGGGTAACGGACACTTCAGGTAATGGTGCGGGCGCTTGAGGTGGGCCGGGGACAATCTCCTCAGGTTGCCGTTGTGGCGGGGAGAATATTGTGTGGAGGTAATTATGTGCTCCTTCTAAGTAAACAAAACGGGCTTTATGTAACACAGTGGGAACTAATAATGATTTATGCAAAGATGCACCAGCTCTTCCGGAACGTCTGGATGCAATTTTACCGACCGATATATATATCAACTTGTGTGCTTCAAACCCGTTTGGAACGACAGATATCATGTTCACCACTTAGGAATTGGTCAAGGCACAGAGAGCTAACTAACACGACTCCATCCTCTATTTCCAATCTTGTAATGAGTTAAAGTGAAAGTTTCGCCTGCCTTTATACAATGTCGTTCTGACGTCGTTATCAAGCTCCACGCAGGGAATTTCCAGGTAGTAGCATGAGTCTCGTTGCTGTTCTTTCACCTGTGCACACACACACACACACACACACACACAAAGGAGAAAGTGAAACGCTAATTGATACATGATTTATTTAATAAACGAAATATTCAAGCTCTATATATATATATATCTACAAACACGTGTAATAAATAAGCTAACAATAGACACATCAATGATTATATTGAAGACATATATATTTAAAAACACGTGTGATAAATAAGTTAACGACAATCTGGGCCAATTCGAAACACACGTGTTTGCCCGAGGCCTTTTCGCAAGGTACGGTAGGACGCGAACGTATCTTCTTAATTCCAACAATTTACTTTAAAAGAAATTCTGTTTATTAAATAAATAATTTAAACACACGCTCTTTACACAATAAATCACTTTATTACTTTATTTATATATATATATATATACAGTGGGGGGAAATAAGTATTCGTACACCTGCAAAATTGTTTTTCAATAAACTTACAATCAAACGAATTACTTCAAAGTTGAACAAAAGATGGCTATTGGCATACAATTAATATGTATTAAACGAACGAACCAAAATTACGAATAAATAACTCGACAAATTAAATTTACGAAATTAGGTGGGGAAAAAAGTATTCGTACAAATTAATTTTCATAACTTAATATTTAGTTGCGTAACCATTGTTGGCAATAACTGCTTGTAGACGTTTTCCGTAGGTTCCTACTAGTGCTTTGCAACTTTCTGTCGGAATTTTAGCCCACTCTTCTTTGCAAATAACCTTCAAATCGGCGATGTTCCTCGGGTTCCTCAAATGAATCTGCTTTTTTAATATTCGCCACAAGTTCTCAATCGGATTCAAATCAGGCGACTGGCTAGGCCACTGCAGCACCCTCACATTGTTATGAACGAACCACTCCCGAGTAAGTTTGGCAGTATGCTTCGGATCTTTATCTTGTTGGAAGCACCATTCATCTCCAAGCTCCAACTGTTGGACAGAGGCGAACAAATATTCTTCTAAAATATCGCGATACAGTGCTCCATTCATTGTTCCCTCTATGACGTGAATTGCTCCAGTACCATTAGATGAAAAGCACCCCCATACGATGATGCTTCCGCCTCCGAACTTTACAGTATGGATGGTGATCTTTGGATCAAGAGCGCATCCATCTTTCCTCCACACATGACAAGCCGTGTTCCTTCCAAATAACTCTATTTTCGTTTCATCTGACCAAAGTACGGTATTCCAGAACTCTTTAGGCTTTTCTAAATGCTCACGGGCAAACTTCAAACGAGCATCTCTATGCATTTTCTTTAGTAGGGGTGTTTTCCTTGGACGGCGAGACTTCAGGTTAATCCTGTGTAGTTCATTACTGATAGTCCGTTTAGTGACCGAAGTTCCTGCAGCCATTAATTCTTCTTGAATCTCCTTGCGAGTCGTCATAGGGTTTTCTTTAACTTTTCTTGCCATCCTTCTCCCAGCTCGGGGAGAAATGTTTCGAGGAGCACCAGTTCGAGGAAGGTTGTGAGTAGTACCCGTCTTCTTCCATTTCAAAATAACGGAGCCTATTGTACTGAATGGGATACTTAACCTCTTTGAAATGTCTCTGTAGCTCAACCCTTCATTGTGGAGCCTGATTATCTCATTTTTCTGTTCAACAGAGAGTTCCTTCGTCTTCGCCATGGCGACAACCTTCATGCATTAAGACTGAACAATGAATGAGAGCTGCAGGAAATGACGTCATCATAACGTGTCGCAAACAGTGTTGGAACATTCCAGAAGACTCGTGTAGATGCTAGAGACCACTATTTGTCCTCTAGAGATCTCTATTTGTAACTTTTCCTACGTGTACGAATACTTTTTTCCCCACCTAATTTCGTAAATTTAATTTGTCGAGTTATTTATTCGTAATTTTGGTTCGTTCGTTTAATACATATTAATTGTATGCCAATAGCCATCTTTTGTTCAACTTTGAAGTAATTCGTTTGATTGTAAGTTTATTGAAAAACAATTTTGCAGGTGTACGAATACTTATTTCCCCCCACTCTATATATATATATATATATATATATAGAAAGAATCATACTAACTGTGTCTATTTAATTTTGTCATTCCCTATGATTCTTTCTATAGGGAATGACAAAATTAAATAGACACAGTTAATATGATTCTATATATATATATATATATATATATATATATATATATATATATATATATATAAATAGGAATTAAGTAATAAAGTTATTTATTGTGTAAAGAGCGTGTGTTTAAATTATTTATTTAATAAACAGAATTTCTTTTAAAGTAAATTGTTGGAATTAAGAAGATACGTTCGCGTCCTACCGTACTTTGCAAAAAGGCCTCGGGCAAACACGCGTGTTTCGAATTGACCCAGATTGATTGTTAACTTATTTATCACACGTGTTTTTAAATATATATGTCTTCAATATAATCATTGATGTGTCTATTGTTAGCTTATTTATTACACGTGTTTGTAAATATATATATAGCTTGAATATTTCGTTTATTAAATAAATCATGTATCAATTAACGTTTCACTTTCTCCTTTGTGTGTGTGTGTGTGCGTGTGTGTGCGTGCACAGGTGAAAGAACAGCAACGTGACTCATGCTACTATCTGGAAATTCCCTGCGTGGAGCTTGATAACGACGTCAGAACGACATTGTATAAAGGCAGGCGAAACTTTCACTTTAACTCATTACATGATTGGAAATAGAGGATGGAGTCGTATTAGTTAGCTCTCTGTGCCTTGACCAATTCCTAAGTGGTGAACATGATATCTGACGTTCCAAACGGGTTTGAAGCACACAAGTTGATATATATATCAGTCGGTAAAATTGCATCCAGACGTTCCGGAAGAGCTGGTGCATCTTTGCATAAATCATTATTAGTTCCCACTGTGTTACATAAAGCCCGTTTTGTTTACTTAGAAGGAGCACATAATTACCTCCACACAATATTCTCCCCGCCACAAGGGCAACCTGAGGAGATTGTCCCCGGCCCACCTCAAGCGCCCGCACCATTACCTGAAGTGTCCGTTACCCCAGTGAGCCCTCTCGATTGTGGTGTCAATAATATCAACCAAGATAATTATTCGCCTATTGAATGCATTAGTGAAGAGTGTAAATCTAGATTAGAAGACAACGACTGTGAAGTAGACTCGAGCAGTGAATATGGTTGCAACGAAACCTTGCACCATACCAGAAAAAGGCGGAGAGTTTCTGATCAGGAAACAAAGGCTGCAGTTTACTCAATTTTACCAAAACGAATCAAAGATAATTTAAAACATGAACAATGCTCAGGCTGTTATTTTAGCGACTAAAATTTTGTTTTGATGTGGATTCGATCTTATCAATTTGGAATCCTTGAATTTCTATAAAATCAGTCCAGACGGTCTTCGTCTCGAATCTATTTTAAAACCGGTATTAATTCGTGAACATAGGCTAAAAGTATTTAATAGAATGCTTTCTTTAAAGTATTAGGTTACTGTTGTTTGTGATCACCAAATCTATGCATTTGTTTTTTCTTATGTTTTCTGTTATTTCTTGTGTTAACATAATTTCAATTGTTAACTTATTTATCACGTGTTTTTAAATATATATGTCTCGAATATAATCATTGATGTGTCTATTGTTAACTCGTACACTTCGGTTGAAAATGTAAATGTCGTCATCATGGACAATCTTAAGTATTTTTATCACTATATTAATGTATATCATGATGAGGCTCGTAGTGAGGTTGTGGCTAGTGTCCTGCGTGAGTTTTTAGCAGACTTTAGAGACGAGTATCGTCTGTCAAATAAAAAGGTAAAATATGGTTATATGTTTCTCTCAAATAGTGCACCGGAGTGTGAAGACGTTTAGTTTGTGGAAATGGTGAGTGGTAAAACAATAAAACCGTTATAAAATGTGCCTAGTTCATGAAATTTACCCTGACGGGAACTGTCTGGTGCGCATTCAGGGAGTGTTAAAACATTAAAACCGAGATTTATGTAACGAGCAGTTGTCGTAACGATTTAGAAGATTATTTCAATTGCCGCTATGTTGAGTGAAGATGAGTTCACGATTGAAAAGCTCCGGTCGGTAGAAATAAACCCTCGATTGGAAAGGGGTGTTTATAAACTTGTGTTTAATAATGTGGCTAACGATGAACTCTTTATGCTTGCTTTTGATTGTATTCTAGACGTATTTAAAGATAACTTACCAACCGGTTGTAAAGTGGGAACAAAAATAGTACTGAACGATATGAAAACCCTTCATATCGAGTACAGGTTTCCGTATACTTTAAGCGGTGAAATATTATTAAACCGCGTATACTGCGTAATGCAGAGCAATAATGATGTAATTGTAGACTCGGTTAAGTGCGAGTTCAGTATTTTGAAAAAAAGTGAAATGTATTTATATATTTAACATGTGTGTGTGTGTGTGTGTGTGTGTGTGTATTTCTGATATATTGATGGCTATACGATTTCTTATTTTGCGCGGTAGAAGATCAAGTGTATGTATTTATTTATTTAGTTGTGTGTATATATTTCTGCTATGTTGATGGTTATATTATTTCTTAGTTTTGATCATTCCAATGTATATTTATTTTCTATATATCTCCATAATTGGGTATATATATATTATATATATATATATATATATATATATATTTCTCCTGTACTGTTATATTGACGGATATATGATTATATGCATATTACTCGTTCATATTTTTTAAACTATTATTATTTTTAATTGATCATTCAAAATGTATATTTATTTTCTATATATTTATAATAAACAGAATGATGTAATGTTGTTTTACTTAATTCTTTTGGTTAATTATATCATGTTACGCCTTCTAAACCTACTAGCGGAATTGTAAGCCTACTTTTAAGAAAATAAATGGTACAATCTGGCAACTGTATACCTGAACAATGGTATCTGGCAACTCTCCATAATAATGTATACAATTAAAACGGTATCTGACAACTCTCCATAATAATGTATACCTGAACAAATAAAATAAAAAGTGATATCTGACAACTCTCCATAATAATGTATACCTGAACAATTAAAATAAAAAGTGGTATCTGACAAATCAACCTGAACAAGCCATTTACGCATAAAAAAAGTGACTTCTGCTACTACCTGGGGATATGTATACGCCTGCGTACTCAGTTGAGCGGTGCAAGCCTTGGATTTCAGATGTGTATTCTCTAGCGTAGAAGAAAAATAGTGTATCGGACACAATGTGTAAGGTGTACACTGCGTACACGAGATAAGTGTGCGCATGGTGTGAATGAATTCTGAAGCTATTCTTTTTCATTACACTTTCACAACAATTTTGGAAAGAGCTTCTGTGTTGTCAGGCACAATGAGGGAGGTGTACACTGAGTACACGAGATAAGTGTACGCATGGTGTGAACGAACTCTGAAGCTGTTCTTTTTCATTACACTTTCACAGCAATTTTGGAAAATTCGGGGAGGAGTTTATTATTATTATTACTACATAGAAAAATTTGTCTTTTGTGCATATCACCCTATATATATATAGTGTGTGTGTGTGTGTGTGTGGCAAGGTTCGGGGTATCCATTTTCTTGAACTGATCCACAGAGCAGGTGTTCACATCTGAAGACTGCATGTTCCACGCGCCACAGATCTTATAGACAATGCAGGTCCTGTACATGAGCCTTAATTATCTTGATGAAATGTGAAATAGTGAGCAATCATTCCCTGACGAGATGTATTTCTGAATCCACGTTAAACTGTAGGTCTAATGAGGGGAACAAATCTGCGAGAAAGAGTTAATTATTATTATTATTACTTCTGAGAAAAATCTTGCATTAGCATGTTTTGCAGCCACACTACCCCCGGATCAAATGATCCTGTTATTTTAAATCCGTTCAATAATCAAATGTCCCTGTTATGTTGAAATTATGATGTGGAAGAGTGAGCAACGATTCCCTGACGAGATGTATTTCTTGAACTGATCCACAGAACAGCTGTTCACATCTTCTGAAGGCTGCACGCGCCACAGATCTTATAGACAATGCAGGTCCTGTATATGAGCTTTAATTATCTCAATGAAATAGTGAGCAATCATTCCCTGACGAGATGTATTTCTGAATCCACGTTAAACTGTAGGTCTAAGTTTCATTGGTACGTTTTTATTTCCCACTAACTGTGTACACGAGATAAGTGTACGCATGGCGTAAATGAACTCTGAAGCTGTTCTTTTTGCAGACGTTTATACAGAAAACACGTAATTACATTCAATTGTTTGTACTTTCAGGTTTGCCCACCTCATGCACCTTATTTCTTTTGCTGATTATTATTTAATATAATTGTGTGTATATCTTTCAATAACAGAGATGTTATCTAAGAATATGACACCATACAAATTACGCGTAAATAAAAATATAAAACATTTTCTTCGCTTCGAGAATGTATTTCATTGTAGAATTAACATTATTATTAATATTTGGAGTCAAGCGAGATTTTACTCGAGTAGACTGGAAGAAAGGTCAACTCGCGGTCATTTCGTGCCCCAAATTCCTCCCAAAAAGGCATCAGGGTAAACGATTCGAATTGACCCAGATTCTCGGTAACCCTTTCCTCGTGTGTGTGTGTGTGTGTGTGTGTGTGTGTGTGTGTGTGTGTGTAGATTTGAGAATATGCTAATGGAACGAATTCTTTTAATTCTTCCCTCCCCTATAACCTTGAACCATGTAAGCTGTAATGTAAGCATGTAACATAAGCAGCCAATCGACAGCTGACTGTTGTGAGTGACATTGTTTGGTGTTTGAAGCAGTGTTAAGAAAGTCACACACCTTAACACATGCCGAATATGCAGATATGGTGTATGTCTACAGTTTTTGCGATGGAAGTGTAACAGCTGCTGTTGCAGAAAACCGTCGACGGTTTCCGAACCGCCGAATTCCGGATCGAAGAGTGTTTACCAGGGTTTTCAACACATTGCGTGAGATTGGTACACTTCCGAGCGCTCATGTTTCATCTGAACGTGAAGATCAACAAGATATGGATGAAGTGGAAATCATTCTTCAGTTGGTAGAGCGTAGTCCTACTACTAGCTCACGAAGAATTTCTACACGTCTCCGTGTACCACACACAAGAGTATGGCGAACATTACGTGAGGAAGGCTTGCATCCATATCATGTACAGCGTGTACACCTTCAAGCAGGAGACGCTACCATGCGACTGGAATTTTGTCATTGGGTAAATGCTAATCGCCGATTGCTTCGATTAATACTGTCCACCGATGAAGATACTTTCACCCGTGACGGTATCAATAACACTCGTAACTCTCATCGGCGGTCAGACGAAAATCCAAATGCCACTGTGGAAACAAATTTTCAACATCGCTTCTCTGCCAATGTGTGGTGCGGTATCATCGATGATCAGCTGATTGGCCCTGTTACTTTAGAGAATCGTCTTACAGGATCAAGTTACCTACAATTTCTGCAAAATGAATTGCCAGGACTATTGGAGGATGTTCCTTTGGCTACACGCGCTGGTATATACTATTAGCATGACGGAGCTCCTCCACATTCTACCCGTCTGGTGATGCAATACCTAAATCAAACTTTCCCTGGTCGATGGATCGGCCGTGGTGGTCCCATTCAATGGCCACCAAGGTCTCCAGACCTCTCTCCGTTGGATTACACCCGTACACATTTGAAAACTTGTCGATCGATTTTTACAAACTAGTTGGTGATTCTATATAATTTGAGGGCGCTGATCTCAAAAATAGAGTTAGTTTTTCCCTATCACGTATGGTTTTATTAATACAGGGTGTGTCATAAATCCCCCATTTATCCCCAAATGTGAACCATCTTATCGAGACCAACATTGGATTGCACATGCTAAACCATAAATTTTGTTGTTATATACTACAGTAACGCTTACGTAATAATGTAGGGTAAATATATATAACAACCAGTCCCGTTCCCAGCAAAATACTCTCTCCCCTCCCATCAATGGGTGGCTAACATTTGGGGACAGATGAGGTATTACAACACCCCTTGTAGCACGAAATATTTAGGTGATAGAGTAAAACCTAATTAAAGCAGAATTAAATAGCTCCTAGGTCTTGGACAAGCATATTGCTTGTTTATGAAAGAATAAAAAAATAACTGAAAGAAACAAAATATATTTACCTTCTTTACTTGCAAACATTTCAGGACTTATTCCAAAGACTTAAGACTACGAAGGTAGATCTGACTAATGACGACTAAACCGGTGCTTCTTTGATGTTTTCTTATGCTGTGCGTTAGGCTGATCTCGTTGCAGACACCAGCAGTAATCCGCCATCATATTTGTATGCCATATTCCTTGATATCTTCTTTCCATGGTTTAGATGTCCTGGTGAAATCGTTCCCCTTGCTCCTCACTGACATCTCCGAGATTTTCGGGAAAACGGTCAAGATGCGAAAATAAGAAGTGAATTTTCAGGCTCATGTTGCAGCCTCAAAACTTTTTAAGCATATTTTCCACCAGTCTTTCATAATTTTGGCTTTTGTAGTTTCCCAAGAAGTTTTCAACAACATCTTTGAAACCAAGCCATGCTTCTTTTTCTTTATTGGTCATTGTGTTCAGGAAATGATCGTCTGTCAATAAGTTTCTAATCTGAGGACCTATAAAAGCACCTTCCTTTATTTTCTCGTAGCTAATCTTTGGATATTTTGAACAAATGTACTTGAAACACTCACCTTCTCTATTCAATGCTTTGACATACTGCTTCATCAAGCCTAACTTAATGTGCAAGGGTGGTAGGAGGATTTTATTTGGTTCAACTAGATGTTCATGTAAAATGTTCTTTGATCCTGGGGTAATAGGGCGGGTCATACTATGCATATTTTTAAATCAATGGAGAGGGGTGTTCAAATGACATATTTTGGTGTATAGAACACAATTCTGAAGAAAATATTTAATTCTGATAACCCTAACTTACATCATTTTGCAGTT
Organism: Bathynomus jamesi; assembly: GCA_023014485.1. Taxonomy (NCBI): domain Eukaryota; kingdom Metazoa; phylum Arthropoda; class Malacostraca; order Isopoda; family Cirolanidae; genus Bathynomus; species Bathynomus jamesi. The sequence goes on along the minus strand of JAJOZX010000362.1, from coordinate 1,508,660 downwards.
GATTATTATTAAATTGTTGATTATTTTACTATTGTAGTTACCCCAGAATGTCTTCTCACGTTTTCTATCATGGCTGCTCACGTTATCTCTCATAGAGCATTGTTCTAACTAATTCATATAAACACATATAATGTAATTCATATAATAATAATAATATTTAAATACTCAAATAAAAAGGTGTGCCATTCCACTTAATTGTAATTATCATACAGTTTGGTATATGAAATATTTTGACGGTTTTCTGGCGCGCATAAGGCCATTTTCTGAGCCACCTTTCTCAGAGGCTAGAATGTAACGTTTCAGAACATTCTAAAACGTTTTGTGAAATATTTGAAGTGACTCATGATTTATGAAGCTATTTTACCACCTCGGCTTGCAGCAGCCAGCAGCTTCGGCAAAGGTACAGAAAAACTATGATGAGATTCAAAACATTGCCCTTGCTAGTGTAAGGTATGGCATAGGGCTGAGGCCAACTGCAGCGATAGCAACAGCAGCTCTGATTGACGCAGGAATCATCACAGAAGACAATACAAGTAAAGTGATTGATAAGAGCAAGGTCAAGAGAGCACAGGAGAAGTTGATGAGAGAGCTGGGGGAACAGTTCGAGAAGAAGTGCAAGGAGGAGGGGGGGATCTCTTGCATCCTCTTTGATGGGCGGATTGACCTGACCAATGTGATGATGGAAGCTGAGGGCAGTGACCAATCTTTTCCCGCAAAGATCAAGGAAGAACACTATAGTGTTGTTAGTGAGCCTGGCAGCTACTATCTGCTCCACTTTACCCCAGATAAAGCAACTAAAGAGGAGTCACATGCGGAGAAGATTGCTAAGGTCCTGTTTGCCTGGCTGAAAGAGAGGGGTTATGATAAGACCTTGTTGGCCATTGGAGGAGACTCAACAAATGTCAACACTGGTGTGAAAGCTGGAGTAATGCGGAAGCTGGAGCTGCACCTGGGGAGAAAGCTGGTCTGGTTGGTGTGCAACCTGCACACTGTTGAACTTCCCCTGCGCCATCTCATTGTTGACCTTGATGGCCCTACTCTGTCAGACAAAAAATTATCCAGGGCAATAGGAAAGCTCCTTGATTCTGCTACAGACTTTGATATCAATCCAAACTTCACCCGAATCTCTGTTGGCCCTCCACTGATCAAGCTTCCTGACA
>JAJOZX010000362.1:1482500-1502500 GCA_023014485.1 Bathynomus jamesi | reverse complement strand
TCATTACATTTATAGAATTCTTGTATCTCCTTATGTAAAATTTCAATAAAGTAAATATCTTATTACTACTGCGGAGAGACTTTTCGATCACCCTGTATATATACTCGTACACAAAATTCGAATTTTCCTGGCTGTTTTTTGCCTTCTCGCCTCGATTCATTGGGAAATAAGATATTGATAATGTACGTACGTACGTATGCAATCCGCCCGCCCACTGTAGGGTGTCTCAAATATACGAATGGAGGATTTCGGGTCGGGGCGACGCTTGCCCGTATTACACCTTTATAAAGGATTGTTATCACAAAATTTGACAGCTGTAGGAGGATTTTTAGGGGTCACTCAAGTTCGCCACTTCTGTTTCACTTATACAAGATTTTCTTCTCTTTCGCAGGTGATGGTTACTAGAGCAGGAAACCAGTTGTGGTTGCTGGACAAGGCCCCAATTGCAGCGATTGTTTGTCCACGACTTCCATCGAAGGAGCAATGCCTGCTCCTTTACTTCCACCGCCACCAAGACCAAGAGGGAAGGAAGACCAAATCGGAGAGCATTCGCCTGAGGTGGAAACCATCTGGCCCATCTGGGAGAAGGCCAACATACCAACTACCACCAAGAAGTACGCAGGGGAGAAGCTGGCGAAGTTGATCGATACCTACGACGCACTCAAGAAGAACAGGACAAAGCCGCAAGAAGGTTACCGGTACAAGGAGGGGATGTTCAAGTCGGATTTGGAAGACGTGTTTGACGTGGCTCACTCCTCCGCGCTATCCTCCTCCAAGGTCCCTCAGGAGGACAAGGATTTTCTCACCTCGCAGAGGGAAGACAGGATGTCGTCAAGTCTTGCGGGGGTGGACCAGAAGACAGCGAAGAAGAAAGCTGTGAAGCGGAAGAGGGATCTTGCAGCCACGGCTAGGAAGAGTAAATGGGATGCTGGGATGACACAGCTCATGGAGGTAGCGATCTTGGAGGTGGATGGTAGCAGCACTGAAATGAACACGGAAGACGAGACGAGGATGATGACGACGAGACGTACCAAGCGCCCAGCACCAGCAAGGCCCAGACTCAAAAGAAAAGGCGAATGAATGCCCTCACGGACCCGAATCTCATCGCTGCTTGGGATCGCGACAACATGTCCGTGAGACAAGCAACGTCGTCCTTTGCAGCAGCAGCTCAGAGTTTGGGTCATGACCTGGATGACCTGGTAATCTCGCCAGCAACTGTTCATCGAACACGGAACAAGATCCGAAAGGAGATGGGAGAAGACTTGACCCGAAAGTTCGAAGCTTCTGGTCCTTTAGTCTTGCACTGGGATGGGAAACTGTTGGAAGATATCGCCAAGGAGAAGAAGGAGGTTGACCGGATTGCTTTTGTGGTGACGGGCGATGGAGTCGAGGAGCTTCTTGGTGTACCCGTTGCGGTGGACGGCACTGGAAAAGAACAGGCTGCAGCCGTACTCCAGGAAGTCCAGGCTTTTGGCATTTCGGAGCAAATCATTGGACTGGGATTCGACACCACAGCTGTGAACGCTGGGATGATCCAAGGTGCTTGCGTTCGCATTGAGCAGGAGTTTGGCCGTCCCATGTTGTGGTTGGCTTGCCGTCACCACGTCTTGGAGATCTTATTCAAGGATGTCTTCGTGCGATGTCTGGGGCCGTCCTCTTCCCCTGACATTCTCCTCTTCAAAAGATTTCAACAGCGGTGGGCCTCCATTGACAAAGGGTCATTCTTGTCCATCGGTGACGAAAGCAATCCCACAACAACTGACAACTGGGCAAATCAAGCGTCTTCCATGAAGAAATACCTGCAGCAGACGCTTTCCCACGGCACACATCCCGAGAAGACTACCGTGAACTCCTCATCCTTTCCTACCGCTTCCTTGGCGGTCAGGTCCAGGGGGGATTTTGTCAGCCTGGGGCCTATCACCACGCCAGATGGATGGCCAAAGCCATCTATGCCCTCAAGATTTTCATGTTCCGTCACCAACTGGACCTGACAGCCAGGGAAGAAGGAGGACTTCGGCGGCTGTGTTTGTTCATCTCCCTCGCGTACGTGAAGCAGTGGAATGAGGCAATGGTCTCGAATCGAGCTCCACTGAACGACCTAGAGTTCCTTCGCCTGCTCGAGGCCTACCCTGACAAGGAAGTCAGCCACACGGCATCCATGGCCTTGAAAAGGCACCTGTGATACCTCTCAGAGGATCTCGTGGGGCTTCGTTTCTTTGACGACCGCATTCCAAAGGACACGAAGCTAAAGATGGTCCAACGACTTCAATCCCCCGCCACGAAGAAAGGACTCAAGCGGATCGATCCGAAGAACTTCATTCCACAGCAATCCATCGAGCTCTTCGTCACCCGGAGAACAAAAGAAGTCTTCTTCCGCGCGATCCTTCCAGAATCTGAGTCTCCCACCTTCCTCATGAAAGATCCAGAGGATTGGATCAATGACCAGGATTGGATCACGGCGCAAAAGAGGGTGAAAGCCCTGAAGGTGGTCAATGACGCCGCCGAGCGTGGTATCGCTTTGATGAAAAGATTCAGTTCCACCATCACGCGTGATGAGAAGCAGAAGCAATTCGTCCTCAAGGTGGTTCGGGCTCACCAGAAGTTGATCCCCGTCAAGACGAAGGAGAGCTTGAAGAGTAAAATCAAGTAGTGTAGGACAGATTGATGATGAAAACAATCCATTTATACGCGCTTATTTCAATTAATGAAAGGTGCATTTCGTTTATTTTCATTTTTGTTCAGAAATAAAGAGCATAAGAGAATGATAGAAATTTCTTTTTTTTCCTAAATAGCTCAAGAAAGTGTTAAACTTGAGTGACCTCTAAATACTGTTCGATTCCCATCATTTTTCGATTTTTAGAACCTCTATGCCTATTGAAATCGGGGCAGCATTCGCGAGCAAGAGAAAATCGAAAAAAAAAAAATTCTATGTATTAATGAGACACCCTAGGTCACTATGCATGCATGTAGGTACGTATGCATGAATGAATGTATGTACGTTTCTATGTCGTATGTGTGTATGTATGTATGTGAATTCGAATTTAAAGATTTTTCTAAAGTTAAAATTACCTAAAAATATGGATTAGCGACTCGAATTTGGAGTAACTACCCGATGTAGTCAAGATTTTAAGAAACACCCATGTTCTCACTTCCGTACCCGACAAGGTGGGGAGACGGGTTTCAGGAGGTTACCATTTATTCTCTCTTAAAACTAACATTACCGCTTGAGAGAACACGGTAACTTTTGTATGCCAGAGACGTCAACCTTGAAGTATGAAAATCCGCGAGATTTTGCCTGACTTTGCCTGTGCCTAATTTTGATAACTGGAAACATATCCACATAAAGGAGTTTGAGACTTAAAATCCGTGAGACTCACGGATTTTCCGTGAGAGTTGACATGTGTGCTATGCTACCTTTGTGAGTCAACGTTCTCGCACATGAATATCATCAAATCAAAATACCGAGCCACTCTGACAGATGATCACCTGGATGCTTGTTTGAGGCTAGCAATACACACGGCTTGCTGATGCCATGCAGTGCAAATCATCACATCAGTAAAGTAAGCTCTTCCTATTCCAGTATACCTAATTTCTAGTAAGTTTGGGGATTAAAATTTAATGAAAAATATATCTGTGTGCATTTGACAATATATTTTTATGTTCACTTCATTTTATTCTTGGTTATTCTCTCTCCATCTATATATATATATATATATATATATATATATATATATATATATATATATATATATATATATATATATATATTATATATATATAACTGGGCTGGTGAATCGTATAGGGAGAACTTTTGGAAAAAGTAGATCCCATCTCAGTAAAGTCTGGCCACCCCTGCTGTACATGTTCAAAAAACTTTTCGCAATTTAGTATATAACCATTACAGTAGTGACCAGTTTAGATTGTCTTTATTTTTCATGCATGCACAATTGAACATGCTGTATATAGTATTTATCTTAAAATATTTCGCCTTAAAAACGATACTTTTTTCACAAAATTACAATTCATATATTTATTTATTTAGTTTTAGAGGTGGCAGTCCATTGTAAATGATATGTAAAAACAAAGATGAACTTCTGAAATAACAAAACGTACACATTATAAACATCCAACCTGTGGTTGTTAAACTGTCACGGATATCGAATTCATCGAGTTCATTCCAGATATCCAAGACTTCAGTCGGTTCAGCTTGGTCTTACGACCTGAAGAGAGAGAGAGAGAGAGAGAGGAGAGAGAGAGGAGAGAGAGAGTCGAAGACCGAAAAGCTTAAGAAGGGAAAAGATCTTTACCCTCACCCTCAGGGGCTAAAAGCAGAGGACAATGGTATACAGCGGGAACAAAGAGTAAAATGGAAGGAAAGAAAGATGCCCGAGCTCAACCAGGTAGGTTTGTCTGAGAAAAGCCTTCTTTGTAGCTTTTAACCTCTGAACTAGAGATGGAACCCGATTTTTAACCGGTGATCAAAATTTTTAATCACCACCGAAACCGACGATAAGAACCGGTTTTCACATTTTTGCGCAAGTCTCCGATCACTTTGGTCCATTTTCTATGAAACAAACGTTTCCAAACGTTTAAAAACATAGTAATTACGTTTTGCATCGTTTCATATCGTTTTTTGTTTGTTTATAAGTGTAAATAATTGATGCTTCAGTCTTGAATGTTATGTGGATGATTGCACATTGATCAGTTAAGATTCTAAGATTTAATACTCCATCATGTCAAAGAAATCAAATGCTTGGTATCATTTCACTCGTAAGAATAAAGAAGAAGCAGAGTGTATGACATTTCACAAAGTTTTAAAGTGTTGTGGAGGTTCTACTTCAAGTTTATCATCCCACATGAAAAATATTCATGGCATAAACATCGACTAGATTAATCAGCCATTGAAGAAACAAAGAACAGTGGAAGAGTTTGTGCAAAAAAAGTCCATAGAAGAGGAAATTTCGAAACTTGCTTGTGTAGATGGACTGAGTTTCCAATCAATTGCTAAAAGTGAAGTCATTCAAGAAAGCCTAAGAAAAATAAAATACGACAAGCCTCATCCAACTTCCCATATGGTGTCAGAAAAATGGTGCTTAGTTTTTATGAGAAAAAGAAATATGAATTGGTCTACTACTTCAAGAATCAGGTGAGACAAGGAATCCGCTATTCATTAACTATGGATGAGTATACATCTTTGCAAAACCAAAGATATATTAATATTAATGTTCATGATGAAAATCAACATTGGTCTCTTGGTCTCATGAAAATAAATGGTTCTCTTGATAGCACCAAAACTATTGCAATCGTTAGGAAAAGATTGGAAGACTTTGGCTTGGATCTACATAGATAAGCATATCGTGGGTTGCACCACCGATGGTGCCTCAGTAATGGTCAAATTTGGAAGAGAAATAGTACCTGATCACCAGCATTACATTGCACATGCTATACATCTCGCGGTTTCGGATATCTTGTATTCAAAAACTGCTGAAAATTCAGTTGAAGGGGGAAGTGACCCTACCCCTGAAGATGAAGCCATCGAAGATGAACACTCTGCGCATGAGTTAAGCGAAGATGAGTGTGAAACTTTATGCACTGATACAATTTTTGAGTCCGACATAGGTGACGTAATTGTTCTTCCAAAACTTCGCGAAGATTACTTAAAAGTAATAAATAAGGTGAGAAAAATCTGCCGCATATTTCGAAAGTCTCCTTTGAAAAATGAGAGATTGCAGGATTTTGTCAAAGATGAATTTAATGGAAAGGGAATGAAGCTTATTCTTGACTGTAGAACGAGGTGGAACAGTCTTTTGGTCATGATAGAAAGATTTTTGGAACGCAAAAATTGCATTCCAAAGGCCCTCAGAGTGATATGCTCAACAGAGACCATTTCAGATGAAGAATGGAATACTCTAAAGAGCCTCTTTGACACGCTTCGTCCACTGGAAATTGTTTTGAAGGGACTCTGTTCCGAAGATGCAAATTTGCTCAAAGCTGAATCTTCCATGAAGTTCATTTTGGATAAATTTGAAAGCAACAACAATCCTTTAGCTTTTGAACTACGTCAGTGTCTCATTGATCGCTACTCATCGAGAAGACAAAAAGAAGCTGTCGCCTTGCTGAGTTTTCTCCACAATCCGGAGGTCTTGAAAAATGAATCATCAGCACCGTTCCTCTTTCCTTCAAGACAAGCACTTAAGAAGTATGCGGATCATACATTTAAGAGGCTTTTTCCAGAAGCTTGCCAGATTTCAGAAACAGACGACCAAGTCCAATCAATTGCTTCAAAACTCGAAGATTCACAATGCAGCTCAGGTCGTGAAGTAAATGACGATCAACTTATGAACGAGTACATGTGTGAGATGGACAAACTGAAAATGAAACCCAAGAAAGATTCTTCTGAGACCTTTGACGTAAACAATGAATTCAAGTATTTTGAAGCTACTTTGAATAGAAGCGAAAATTTGGATCGAATGTACGAGTCGTTGCTTACAATAAAAGCAGTGTTTTCAGCTGCTGGTTTATTCGTCACAAAGATTCGATCAAGAATGTCAGATCAGACACTTAATGCTCCTTGTTTTCTCAAGTGTTATTTAAAAAATCAAGTTCGCTAATAAACTTTTTAATTCAAATGTTACACATACTTGATTGAATCAATTAAAACCTTATTTCTGTTTAATATTTCGATCATTTACCTCCCTAAAAAGCATACAGAATCCCATCGGTGAAAACCGGTAAAAACCGGCTTTAAGAATATAGCGACGGTGAAAACCGGTTTTACACTTTTCGGTTATTTTCCATCCTTACTCTGAACCCAGGGCCTACAAATCTCTAAAAAATACAAATCCTAAAGATGGAACGATGACATTTCGCCGAAAGAAAGAGAGAATTTTTCTATCTTTAACGAATCTATAAATCAAACACGAATTAGATTTCAGAAAATCTGAAGTTATGAAAACTGACCTAGTATATAATTGTATAATTACTACAAATGGAAGATATCATGAAAACATTGTTATAAGTTTAGCCAAATCGAACTTCCTCCACAAATAAACCAACAAACTCTCCAGTAATACAAACGAAAATAAAATATTTTACTAAATAAAAAAAAAGCTGTCCCACATACCACATATAATCCCACCCGACAGTTCAGTGATCTTTAACTCGCGGGGGAAAACCAGTCTTCTCTCTCAGATATTTACCTCTAACCCTACCTTACAAGATAATGATCGTGAGCTTTCTTATCTGAAAATAGATGCTTCAATCGTTCCCAAATTTCAGCTGAGAAAGCTGTAGGTCCAGTAGTATGGGCGAAAAATGGGAGAGTGCAGGAATGTTGCAATGCAATAGCAAATGTTCACCAATGTTGCAAGATGTTGCAAATTGGTTATGCAGCAAAGGGGGTAGGGGTATGCAATGAAGGGGAGGGGGGTATGCAATGACGGGGTAGGGGTATGCAATGAAGGGGGTTATGCAATGAAGGGGGAGGGGGAATGTTGCAAGAGCAACAAGGGGGATATGCAACTTCGAGGTGGAGTTCTCCCCCAAGAGAAAGAGAGGAGGAGAGAGCGCAATTAAGACTTCATCTGAGCGCCCGCTGTCTTATTAGGTGTAAATCCGCCAGTTGGCTTAGAAATCCGTCAGTTGGCTTAGAAGGCGTAAATGGCTTGTTCAAGTGTACAGGTTGAGTTGCCAGATTGCGCTATTTATTTAATTAAAGCATATATTGACAGTTGACTTAGAATTCCGTCAGTTGGCTTAGAAGGTGCAAATGGCTTGTCCAGATGTACAGGTTGAGTTGCCAGATAGCGCTATTTATTTAACTAAAGCATATATTCTTGACGGTTGGCTTAGAAATCCGTCAGTCGGTTTAGAAGGCGTAACCAGCCATTTGGTATCATTAAATAATAATATCGTTTACAACGAAAAAAATTAAATAAAACACTATTACATCATTCTGTTTATTAGACGAATTATTGGAATCAGAAATACATAGAAAATATACAATCAAACGATGGAATGATCAAAAAAATAAAATAAAATAATAATAATTTGTATAAGAAATATGAACAAGGAATATGTATATAATCAAAAAGATAAAATAAAAAATAAAAATATAACCATCAATATAAGAGTACAGGACAAATATATATACATAATTATGTTAAATAAGTAAATATATTGAAAATAAATACATACACTTTATCTTCTACTGCACAAAATAAAAAAATATAAAATAAGAAATACAAAACGATGGAGTATAACCATCAATATAGCAGTACAGGAGAAAATATATATAATATATATATATATATATATATATATATATACACAGTTATGTTAAATAATTGAATATATTGAAAATTCATCAAAATACATTCACTTTGTTCTACTGCGCAAAACACTAAACTCGCATGTAATCGAATCTACATTCACATCATTATTGTTTTGCACTACGCAGCAAACGCGGCTTAATATTATTTCACCGCTCAAGTTATAGGGAAACCTATACTCTATATAAATGGCCTTCATATCGTTCAGTACTACCTTTGTGCCCACTTTACATTCGGTTGGCAAGTTATCTTTAAATACGTCTAGAATACAATCAAAAGCACGCACAAAGAGGTCATCGTTAGCCACAACGTCATTATTAAATACAGGTTTATAAACACTCCTTTCCAATCGGGGGTTTATTTTTAACAATCCGAGCTTTTCAATCGTGAACTCTTCTTCACATTACATAGGGGCAGTTGAAATAATCTTCTAAGTCGTTACGACAGCTGCTTATTATATAAAGAAATAGCTATTCTGGGTGAACGGTGTAGGTGAGCTCAGCCCTGTACCGCTCAAGTGCTGTGTACCAAAGTTCATGCTATTTCAAAGAGTCTAAACCTTTTAAATAAACATCCAGCTCTAGACTATTCTCGTATTGTTCAGTCCTACACTCGGTAAACCCGTCGAGCAGAGTGGTGTATGTGTATTCAAGAACCGTGTCAAAATAAAGCATATCCGTAATACGCGCGTCTAATATAGGCTTCAGCTTGCGGAAACCTACGATTTCAAACATTCTGTCGAGGATGAAACGGTTTCGCGTAGGGACAAGAGCGTTATTATCAGAAACATTCTTCCACATCAGCCGTATATCAATGCATGGCCGATCGTTATTTATGCACAACGTACAAACAACGGCATATGAGGGGGTGTCACTAATCTACTTTCGTCTTGTACCTACACCTGCAGGTATTTTATAACGATCCTCACTCCACTTCTCAACTATCACGAAGATTCTATTTATCTCCTCGACACTTAAATAAACAACATTCCGTTTGTTTGTTTGTCTACAAGTCGTTTCCATTACATAGTTAATGGCACCTGTTTCACGCCTGAAGACGCGAAACGACTTCGTCACGGACACATCGTACACGGCGTTGAGAATGCTGCTCAAAGGAAGTTCCATCGTATTCGAGGAGCGCACGTCCAGTCGGTTGAAGCTCTGAGATGACTATGAGCCACATGCAACGGATCTGCTCGACCGGAAGAGTGAGTCACACCATAACCTAATGAAACGTGTACGGCGCTGTTCCAACATGAATACTTGTATCCCATTATATTGGGTAGGTGTTTTGAGAAATTTTCCGATATATGAAGCAATATCGGTTTTAATGTTTTATCACTCACCAGACGTTCATTTCCACAAACTAAACATCTTCACAATCCGGCGCACTATTTGAGAGAAACATATGCCCATATTTTTCCTTTTTGTTTAACGATCGATACTCGTCTCTAAAGTCTGTTAAAAACTCACACACGCCATTAGCCATAACCTCACTACAAACCTCGTCATGATATATATTAATATAGTGGTAAAAATACTTAAGATTCTCCATGATGACAAGATTTACATTCTCATTCGCAGGGTACGAGTACTCGGTATGATGCAACATGACATAATATCGCTTGTCACACCACTCATCAACAAGACTCACTATCCATATCCGTTGCTTCTCTTCTGCACGTGTTGTTTCTTCTACTTCACGGTATATGTAAGCTTTTATAAAGTTTAGTCCTACAACATAGTTCAATACATCACTTGTACCATGAAATCCTACAATGCTCTCGCCAGAATAGCCGTAGAGTACTTGTACCTCTTGCTCCTACGCACGATTCAATGTAACCTTAAAAGTATCAAAGGAGGGTGGAATAGGGATTTTTCCAGTATCCACCAAATCTTGGCACTTTCCAGAATACCACATCATAAACGTCGAACACGCAATATTAAAGGTAGCCATCACTATTTTTCGTCTACGCGGGAGAATATACGTCTGAGATCCAGGGCTTACTGCGATGAACTGAGCACGCAGGGAAGAGATATGCCCAGGTAGTAGCAGGAGTCACGTGATCAATCATACAGGTGGGGGGAGCTTAGAACTTTCTCCTGTACACACGCTGGATGGAACTTAAAATTTTCTCCCGTGAACACACACACACACACACACACACAAAGGAGAAAGTGAAATGCTAATTGAAACACGATTTATTTAATAAACGAAATATTCAAGGTGTATATATATTTACAAATACGTGTAATAAATAAGTTAACAATAGACATATCAAAGATTATGGTATCCAAATGGTACGGTATCATAGGTACCAGGCACCTGGTAACGTTTCCTATAGGTGTTACGGCACACCTTTGTACCCCTAAGTTCCTTCACGCCCCCAGCTTCTGCGCCCGAAAATTGTGGGTACCTACAGTTAGTTGGGGCGGCCGGTCGCCCTCATCATCATCCAAGCACACTAGATCCTTCAACGAATCAAAGTTAACGACCCGCCGATTCGCCTGGTTGAGCGTGATACCCTTAGCCTTCACGATATATTTCATATCCTCCCCACCCTCACCCGTACCCCATAAGTTTTTGGCCCTGTTGAGACAAAAGAGTCGGCGTATGCGATGTCTCCATACTCATCCTTGATCTCATCAGTTAACTCCCGAGGAATTCACCAATAGGAGGCATGTATTCACCCTCCCTCTCTGTGAATATCACACTATCTGTATCGGCGTACAAAACCCTCCGCCCAAGAGAATGCAATAGGCCCCAAAGTTTGATGCGTGCGTAGGCCGTTGTGAAGCTGGCTACAGGTATGTTTGTAACCCGTGAGGTATCTGTGGCCAATTCGGTATTGTTGTACTTTATTATGTAAGTATTACCTACATTCACGATCTCCATGACCTCTTTATCGGGAGCGTTGGCATAATCCCAGACTTCACTATAACTTTGTGCCAAATGAACGTTCCCTTTGCCAGTATTCTGTGCAAATTTTCCCCAAAGACTGTTTAGACACAACTTTGCACTAAAGCGCTTGCCAGGGTTCTTTACAATTTGGGAACGGTCAAGCTGTATACCTTCACGGTCACGGTAACGTTGAATATAGGCCGATTTTTCATCTTCGGTATCAACTCCTCGCGGATACCCTGATGCTTCGACCTTATCCTTCAAAAAAGCGTTTATATATGGCGTGAAAAGGTTGGGTAGCTTCTGAAACCTCCACACCTCATGTATCTTCAATATTCTGTAGCCATGGCGAACAGCTAGATCCAGCTCTGGACTTGTATATACACCTCTGATCTTACGCTGGTTGGTTGTATGATTACATTCCCATTGTTCTCCTCTGCGCACTTCACGCACAAGGGAAACATGAGCTTGTGATCGATAACGACGGGTAAGATCGGCATCCATAAATCGCGTGGGGGGAGCACATCTACGAAAGAAAGGCCGAAATAGTACCCGTTCAAATTTGTTGAGAACACCTCGATGGTGGGCAGGTCAGGTCCCACCAGTTTCTCAGGTGCACCACGGGGTACGGATTGTTCTTCATCACGTAGGGATATAAAGAACAGAAGTCGTAGTAATGGAGTTTCACCCTCCGTAGGCGGAAAGTATAGCTTGAAGGGATTTGTACGCCCTCCGAACAAGCTATCACCGCATTTGAGAGGATCCAGCACCATTGAACGTTTGATCGTGTTTATTTCTTCACGGTACTGTCCATCTGTTCCATCCGTGCATCATACTCATGCTCCCACAAGACTTTGTGAGTGAACTGGGAGCCTATAAGTTGATCGCGGGTGCGGGTCCACGCAAGACTGTCGGCAGGAGATCTACCGTGGATATCTCCTACGATTCCACACTCAGGACGGGGGCATCCGTGCCACCAGCAACCGTTAAAGGAGTACACAGTCTTCTCACCAGTGGCACGGTTTTCACTTAGACCATCAACCCAAAAAACACGACCATTAACCTTAATGGGTACTTCACCCGTGTTGCGGGCATGCTTTATGTATACCCTGTCTGCTGCTGTAGGTGTATGAGCCAGTAAATAGCCTTGTGCCCATAACTGCGGGGATTGTTTCTGTGAATAACGGCTAAGGTGTCTTTAGGCATGAAGTTATTCTTGAACACCGTAAAACATAATGAGGCGATGGTGGTTGCGACTTGCAACGGATCGCATTTGAAACGGCCTATGTACATCCTTCTAAAGGCCTGGAAACATACTCTAAGCACGCGCACATCATTCACGCAATAACGCTCACATTCATCAGCTATATTATAAGGATTAGATTCATTAAAACTGTTGTAGTATCGGTCAAAATCTTCACGTTCATCTGTACTCATACATTCATAGTTAAAGTAATGTTTGGGTGGAGGTAGTCCTACGTAATTTAAAGTTTCGCTAGTGAGGAATGTGTAAGGGAAATATCCTTTTGAAACTTCAGCGGCTACGCCCATCACCTTGGGTAGCTTTGCTAATTTACAAGGTGTGAATAATAAAGTGTCTTTAAACTGTACATTACCTCTTATTTGCATCTGTATTAGCTTGTTGCCTCTTTTCAAGGGATCACCTGTAAATATCTCAGATGACTCGTGCTCAAGCAACTCCTTATAAAGGAACTGTGTGTCAAATTTTGCCCCGTTATGGGCGAGAATATACACAGTCATTTTTTTTAACTTGTCCGCTAACTTGACAATATAGGACACAAAGAGTTTCACAGGGCTATTGTGGGCATTCGTTTTAAAAACGTTTGTCCGTTTACCACATTTGTGACACTCATCACACTCGATCTCCATACACTCATCACAGATAGTCTGGCTTACAAGTAAATGTGGAATAACCTCTTTGGTTTCAGCGTTCGTGTGTTTCTATATCGTAGTACACAGTTATACAAGGGCTATTTTTAGGCTTAGCATCTTTCATATAACATACATGCTTTACTCCAACCGCCTTATATTTCTCATGGCATGTAGAACAGTGAATTTCATCACATTTATGCTTGAAATTCCCCCAATTATCCATCATATGAAACATACCACATTCACAGATTCTCATTTTCCTGCACGTGCCAATTGATTTATGGAGCTCAAAACAGTTATTATTGAAAAATGTGCGTCTACACACATCACAATCCCTCTTCTCAGCTTCAACTACACGGCTTTCACATTTGGAGCTTTTACACTGCTCACATACCATGTGCAATCTTTACAATGTTTCACTATATCATCCGCAAACTCGATACACCCTTACACAAATCATGATGTCCATATTTTCGACTTTTATCATAACTCGCGTAAAGGTCCCTTATATTACGGATGGGGAGATACGTTGTCCCTGACAGTCCTAAAATAAGTAGGGGTCTTGTACGATCTCTCACACTGCTTTTAAAAACATACACAGTCCTACGACGATCATCCATTCCAAATACAACTATACGAACATTCATTTCCTGTTCTACCCTTCTCAGCTCTTCAGGACCCATATTACAGTCAAACTCAAGTTTACAGTCTACAGCTAGTTTACGGGCACGCTCCACTACCGTAGGCAACCAAATTTTTTGTCCGTGTATTTAGTACAGTAAACATACGGCTAAGACTACTGCTATAAAGCCGCAACCACGATCGACGTTTATATGCCGTCTATAAATAGCCTGAGAATTGAAGTTAAGAGTATAAGGTGTGGCACTATGACCCGCAACACGGAATACACGGTCAATATTTACCGTGAAGTTGTCCATATTGAAGGCTATACTACTTTGAGAGGCCTGCATTATACGGCCTAATATATACTCTATATCTTCAGCTGCCAAACGTCTGAACGGTATTACTACCCAAAAATCATCTACATCTCCGTCATCTGACCCGAATCCGAAGGACAGCCTCGTCCTGACTTCACGTTCGTCGCGGTTCTGAAGGGCAAACTCTACAATACGTTCAACTATGCGCCGTAGTCCGTGTTCAACACCATTGCTATACATGGATCTAGGATCAACCCTGACTATATACCGATTTCTAGTCAAGGCTGGGGTGGGGTAGCGGTGCGCACCAACTCGAATGTTATGCCATCCTCAACAGAACGAGAAGCTGCTGTGCTGTGGAGGATGTACCCGGAATTGAACAGGAATAAGGGGTATATTTGAGGAAGGTACTATTGTGGGGGTTGTGTCGTAAGACGTAGAGGTTGGGGCTCTATTACTGGTGGTCTAACAACCGGCGCAATCCTCGCGCTTTATACCTGACGTGGTGGGCTCTTCATCATGCCTCCGCTTTGAATTGCGCGTGCTACAGGTATCGCTGGTGAGGATTCGTCAGCGGGGATGGATTCTGTGATCACAACTACACTGTCGTCGGGGTCATCTGTAATATCGATGATGGGGTGCTGTACCTCATCGTCATTCACGGTTCTGTGGGAGAAGAAAAACAAGACTGTAGAATATAAGGGTCATCACTTAAATATTTATATTTTGTAAATGACCCACTTAGGAGTGTGACGTGTTAGAAATGGATTCTGTAGAAAAATTCAGGTTCACGAGCCCATCCACATGTATTATATCTGGCCCTACAGGATGTGGTAAAACTGTGTTTATGCTTAAAATCATTAAAGAAAAGGGAGAGATGTTCTCAAAATTTGTGCATAAAGTTATATGGTGCTATTCGACGTATCAATCAGTGTTCAACGAGTACCAAGATGATATTTTGTTCCACAAAGGTGTATATGACGTTAATTCGTTAAAGGGAAATGAACATACAGTCATTGTAATTGACGATCTCATGTTGGAGATGGATAAAACGTTTGCCGAGACATTTACAGTATTCTCCCACCATCTTAACATAAGCGTGTTCTTCATCAATCAGAATCTATTTTTCAAAAATAGATACATGCGCGATGTGTCGTTAAATACACAATATCTAGTCTTATTCGCGCAACGTAGAGATGTATCACAAATTGGGGTATTAGCCAATCAAATGTTCCCGAATCAGCGTAAGGAGTTTTTGGAAGTTTATAAAGAAGCTACAAGCACGCGTTACGGATATTTGCTTTGCGACCTTCATCCGCGAAACACGTTTAGGGTGCTTCTAAGAACGAATATATTTCCAAACGAGCCTGAAACGGTGTATATTCCAGAATGACAAAGAGGCTAAAGAAATACCATGAATTAATAAAAATCTATCATCGACTGCCCCGGGCAATGCAGCAGATGTTTGCTAAAAATATCGACTCCGACTTTTTAAAATGCATCTGTGAAATCTGTCTTAACGTTATAAATTGCAATGTATCAATGAAACCACCTCAGAAGGCTCGCCTACGCCGTTACAAGAACATAATACGTGCACTCGCTCGTAAAAGTCAAACTGTAGGGAAGAAAAAACGAATTATTGTACAAAGAGGAGGGTCATTCCTCCCCATCTTATTTTCAGTTTTGGGTCCTTTACTGACTAGATTAATATAATGAAGAAAGTGGTAGTGATTCCACACGAGGTGTATGCTTCACTGCAAAGTTCAAAGAATCCAGACACGGATCTAGATCCCCGTAAAAGCAGGCTTAAAAGAATGGAAAGCGAATTGCTAGCCCTATTAAACAGTGAAAAAACACCTGATGAAAAGAATATTATGCCAAGGAGCTCTGCAGAAATTTCTTCACGAGTACGAAAATTATAAGAATCCGACAGAGATTCCTTCCCGTGGTTATTAGGTATAGCACGGGGAACGATGGACATGGTGACATAGGACCTGTGTCCGACGATAGAGCTGACCAACAAAGATTAATGGGTCGGCCACACAACATATCGAGCATGTATAAAAAAGCACCCTCCCACATACATTGAGGAATAAAGGTGAGATCATTGTGGAAGGAGCAAAGGTACAGGGATCGAATATTGTAGATATCGTCCATGATCTGGTGAGAAAGTGGGATAGTCCCTCACCATCAGGATGGAAGCATATTAAAGCAAGACTACAACAAATAAATGTCCCCAAAACAATGATAATACATCTGAACAGGTTAAAAGACTTGGAACATGCGTCGCACGTGACACAATTGAAGACGCCATCACCCCCGGCGGTAACGCCTCTGAAGAGGAGAAAGAAGAGGTTAAACAACGGTCAACCCTACCTACGTGCCTCTAAAATACGCAAATGGCTAACATATTAAGAAGACGTTATTATGACATTTCTAACACAGCCTCCTACGGAGGCGTAGATAGAGTGTACAGAAGTGTTTATGGAGTAGGAAAAAAAGATGTTGAGAGATATTTGCGGGAGCAGGAAGCTTATACACTTCATAAGCCTTTGAGAAAAAGGTTTTAAACAACCATGACAACAGCTGCTTCGAATGACTCTATTTGGCAAGCAGATTTAACAGACATGTAAAGATATTCAGTGTATGACGATGGTTACCGCTACATTCTATTCATAATAGATGTATTCTCTAGATATCTGTGGCTAATTCCTCTGAAAAATAAATCACCTGAAACAGTTGCTAAAGCCACCGAAACGCTGATAAAAGAAAACAGGGTTCTTGGCTATTTTTGTACCGATATGGGGAAGGAATTTATAGGCCGTGTTTTCCAGAACATGTTGACAGAGTTTAATATCAGCTATTACACTACCAATTCTATACATAAGGCTTCTTTAGCTGAAAGAGTTCAACGTACCATAAAGGAACGTATGCACCGCTATTTTACACATTAAAACACACAGATTTCTAGATATTCTGGAATCATTGGCCTCATCCTACAATCGCTCACACCATCGCACGATTGGGACAACACCTAACGAGGTTTTAGAAATAGGTACGCCCCCAGAGGTAAGAAGAGATGGAACACCACCACCACCACACTTTGTGCGTTTCAAAATCAATGATTATGTAAGGCTGTCGCGTTCGGGAAATGAATTCGCGAAGGGATTTGAGCAAGGATGGACACGTGAGATTTTTAAAGTTAGGGCTATGAGACCTAAAGGTGAAATAATGATGTATTACGTTGAAGATTTGAATGGAGAAGAAATCGTAGGAGGGTTTTACCGCGAGGAGTTGCAGAAAGTGACATTTAATTTAGGAAAAAATGTGTTCAAAGTTGAGAAAATTGTAGGAACCAAAGGTTCAGGGAAGAGAAAAATGTACCTGGTGAAATGGCTAGGGTACCCAGAAAGCTTCAACACCTATATAAAAGCTGATGCAATAATGAAGCTTAAATAGTATGCAACATGGCTCCTAACCATTTCTACGTCACACTCCCATCCTCCTCGTCCTTGTCTGTACACCCTAACAACACGCTAGCCAACTTTGTAACAGAACTCCATGGACCCATTGAATTGGGTCGTGATTCGTATGAGGTGGGGATATGTGAAATTCAGCTGGACATACTTTTTAAATATTGATTATAAAGATACCGTTTTTACGATTCTTAGAGACATTGATGAGTGTGAAAAAGCCGGGGTAACTCGGGATGAAACTATACGTATCGCCCGGACTGAGGTTGTACGGTATTACAGTACAGTAGTAACACTAGCTCCGGGTCGTTATGGTTCGGCTGAAGATGTTGTGAGAGACTTAAACGTAAGTTTAAAAAACTCAAATCTTACGACTGATTTAGTATACGAAATCGTGAACAAAGGAAACCCTGCACATACTCTAATCCTAAAATCAAAGGCTAACAGAAATATTAAAGACCAAAGAGTGTTCAAAATTACGACCTAGGGGCGATATCGATCAGCCTTCCAAAGAGACACATTTCACGAGGTACAACATGACTTTTCCAGCCTAATGTATCAGATGAAATTGGAGAAATTGGTTGCTGGCTATACACCCCCAGACATGTTCTATATTTACAGCAATATAGTGGAGCACCAGTTTGTTGGTGATACCCAGGCACGCTTGCTGCACATTGCTCACATTCCCAGTATAGAGGAAGGAGTTTGAGTACTACATATGACAGACCCCATTATGTGAATGTTGCAACTAATCTAATAACCAATATCTCAATATATATATAAGAACGATTGAGGGAAAAAATTTCCCATTCGGTGATGGGAACTTCACAGTGAAGCTACACTTTCGACGCACTGAGTTATAATGGACAGAAAACCATTCACCGTCTATCGAGGGGTGAAATACTAGCGTGGTAGTGGACTTCAATCCATTTTTTCAACTATACTACGTACAGCTGTCCCTTTGCTGAAGAGAGGTGCCAGATACCTCGGAAGGTACAATCAGGTACAATCAGATACAATCAGCATAGAGGAAGGAGTTTGAGTACTACATATGACAGACCCCATTATGTGAATGTTGCAACTAATCTAATAACCAATATCTCAATATATATAAGAACGATTGAGGGAAAAACTGAGTTATAATGGACAGAAAACCATTCACCGTCTATCGAGAGGTGAAATACTAGCGTGGTAGTGGACTTGAATCTATTTTTTCAACCATACTACGTACGGCTGTCCCTTTGCTGAAGAGAGGTGCCAGATACCTCGGAAGGTACAATCAGGTACAATCAGGTACAATCAGTATAGAGGAAGGAGTTTCAGTACTACATATGACAGACCCCATTATGTGAAGGTTGCAACTAATCTAATAACCAATATCTCAATATATATAAGAACGATTGAGGGAAAAAATTTCCCATTCGGTGATGGGAACTTCACAGTGAAGCTGCACTTTCGACGCACTGAGTTATAATGGACAGAAAACCATTCACCGTCTATCGAGGGGGGAAATACTAGCGTGGTAGTGGACTTGAATCCATTTTTTCAACCATACTACGTACGGCTGTCCCTTTGCTGAAGAGAGGTGCCAGATACCTCGGAAGGTACAATCAGGTCTTAACACTGCAGAAGACATATTGGCTGGGACTAAACCTAAAGAAGCTCTAAAAAAAAACACTTAAAACGTACACGGGACGAAATCGTCAAAGATGCAAAGAGAAAAATGCGTGGTGGTGGGAAGAAGAGGAGGACTGTCCGGAAGAAGGGATTACCATCACGTGGCATTAAACGTAAAAGGATATCAAAAAAGAAATGTTCTAAGCGAATGAAGCCTATGATTGACCATTTTTTTGACTGATATAAGCTAAGGACATTGATCGCATGAATCATAGTTTGTTTACTACTTGTCGGGAGAGGAGGCACTACTTCTAACTCGTCATGGCACGCTTCATCCATCCGTGTAATCCACAATGTTGTAAATCGGAGCTGTACCTCTTTGACATGCCCCCAACTCAAGTTTCTATTGAACACAGTGACTTTATTACAATTAACCCTTTAAACACAATTAGTTCCCCGAGTGCACCTATAGAATTCGTGATACCCAGCTCAGGCCCTTACTTTTTTGATCCAAGCTGTGTGCACATGTACGCTAAACTACGTATAGCTTATTCTGATGGAACGGACTGCGATGACAAATATGCTGTATACCCTGAAACAAACTTTCTGCACTCCATATTCAACCAGTGTGACGTATATTTAAATCAGGTCAACATATCGGTAGGCACGGGGTACTATCACCTACGAGCCTATCTGGAAAATGTCCTCAACTTTTCCAACGAAGCGAAGGATACCTTTTTAAGTGCCGAGGGATATCATCAAGCTAAAGACGAAAGTAGTATAAAAGACAAATTTAAAAATTCTAAAAAGAAGATATACGAGTGTTTTGGACGCCTGCATATGGACTT
>JAJOZX010000362.1:1285000-1477500 GCA_023014485.1 Bathynomus jamesi | reverse complement strand
CACAACCCTACGATCTACCATTTCTATGTTTAGTCGTATCCATTTTCCATTTTTCATTTGTTATAGAATTTATTATAATTAATTATGTTTGTCTTGCATCTCACCCTCGTCCCTAGATTATGCATACACATTGCATATAACAGGATTGAAACCCGTAGTTGTACTTCTTATTCATTAATACCCACTCTTTGTCTCTAATTCGTTCTTGTAAATCTTCCTAATAATGATTTGTACTATACGTACAAATTCAATAACTATGACGTCACATTTTCCCGTCATTAATTTCCCTTCATCATATCTCCAGTATTCAATGTATGAAAATTCTTTAACATCATAATAAAAACTGTACACTCTATAGAAGTCATTATTTATGTGTTATGTAGTATAAATATAACTATTATTCGACCATATCCCCCCCCCCTCATACGTCCATATCTTATCTTGACCATTATCCTATGTCAATTTTATTAAATATTCATTTTGCTCGTGAAACGCAAAACTTTATGCATTCGTTCGAAAACGCGCAAATACGTTCTCGTATTATTTTTTTTCATTATTTTTTTTCAAGTGCGTTCACCCCTCACGAGATATTCATAAATGCTGAGGTAAGTGATCGAATTCGCTAATGACAGCAAAATCGAACGCTTCTAAGATAAATATCCTCTAGCTCTGATTTCAAATTTAAACATGTTATAACATATTATAACATATTATGTTGTATATAAATCCATACCGTATGTGCCCATGTACTTTGTATTATATTTCTAACATCTTAATTGTCTATTAAATTATGAAACACTGTAAAAAACAAAACAAAGTTATAGTAACTGTTTAATTGTAATTAACTGTAATACTTTAATTTAATATAACGTAATGTACTTTAATGAAACTGTAATTAATAATAACTTGTAATGTACTTCATTGAAACTGTAATTAAATGTAATGATTTAATATATAATGTAAGAATGTTCTTTAAATGGAAGTGTAATTAAACAATAAGTGAATATGAATTAATTGGTAATTGTAA
Source organism: Bathynomus jamesi (assembly GCA_023014485.1). NCBI lineage: Eukaryota > Metazoa > Arthropoda > Malacostraca > Isopoda > Cirolanidae > Bathynomus > Bathynomus jamesi. The sequence continues at coordinate 1,476,473 of JAJOZX010000362.1, read as the reverse complement.
TCGTAATTGTAATGAACCAAAATTAATACGTACTCAGTCATGTACTCAAATTGTACTTATGTACTACTATGAAATTATATCGCCTTCAGAAATGTAGACTCGGCGAAAAATACAAATTAGTTTTTTTAATTTTATTTTTTTATATTTTTATTTGGAATCTTTCAAACATCTGATCATGTGTTTAAAAGGGGGGAAACTTAACCTTCAACTGCCTTCCTCCAACATTTAGGCTTATATTATACATGTATTTGTAAAATGAACTTCACTTCATTACGGGACTCTGCTTAGGTCACTGCTACGAGCCTCCCTTGTTAGCAGCCTCGCTGCGGGGAGGGGGCAGAGGCCCCTTGCCTCCTTAACTTTTTAGATTCCAGCCTGAGCCATGGTCGAAAGAGGTCGAACCTCTACCCCTGTAAATTCAGAGCACTACCTGTAAATTTTTAAGAAGTAAATTACAGTAAGAGAAACTTTTTATTTTCCCCTTCGAGCCGTGCTCTCTTCAGAAGAACTTAGTCAGTTAAGTCGATAATTTATAAAAGAAAAGTCGATAATTTTAGTATCAGAGAAAGTATCAGAGTATTATAAAAAGAGAAGATTTAACAACTGGCGACCCTTTGCCCAAATTAAGAAAGAGACAACCCAAGCACCATAGAAGATATTGGCATAACAGTCTGGTGAGTCTGTAGCCAAGAGTTTAACAAGTGGTGACCCACCATTTGACCGGCGGAAAAGAATTAGAATTTTATAGAAGAAATATCCGTTGCTGCCTCCTAACTAGAACCCCCGTCGATCCGAACCACCCCAGGGCCATAGACGGAGGGGTTAACAAATTGGCGACCCTGCCTGGATTAGAAGAATATTTTAAGAAGAGGATTTTAACAAGTGGCCACTCTTTGGCCAGGATAGAAATTACCCTGCATCAGGATAAAACCAGTTGACCGGCGTGTCACGACTTCCAGTTCGTAACATCCACCCTTGAACCGGTGTGTCACGACTTCAAGTTCTCCACGCCTAGTTTTCATCCAAGAAGAAGTAGCCAGCAAGACACGTTTTGAAGACACGTCTTCAGGACACGTCAAGGATTTCGCCGTAGAAATTTTGTTAAGTACAGAGTTGTTTTTTTTTAAGTAATTTGTAAACATTTGAAAAGTCAGTATTATTAACAGTTAATATTTAGTATTGAGCCAGAATTAACACAAAACACAGTGAACACTTCAGATACCAGTGATACATTTTTTTAGTGAAACAGTAATTTTCACAGAAGTTAAATGTAACAGAAGTTAAATGTAACAGAAGTTAAATGTAACAGAAGTTAAATGTAACAGAGTTAAATGTCACAGAGTTAAATGTCACAGTGTTAATTGTCACAGAGTTAATTGTCACAGAGTTAATTGTCACAGAGTTAATTTCAGAGAATTAATTTCAGAGTTAATTTCACTATTATAGTCAGTATAGAATAATTTTATTTTATGTACCAAACATAATAGTACAGTACCTTCGCGTACATTAGAGTGAAATATTGTTTACATTTTTTATTTTTGTTTGAAAATTTTTTCAAATTATTGAATTGAATTGACTTGCAAAATTAAGAAAAGAGAGTTTACAGAGAGTTTATAGAGTTATAGAGATACTTGAAAACAGTTTCAATTCAGACAGTTTAAAGATACTTGATAGAGTTCAAGTCAGACAGTTTAAAGATACTTGATAGAGTTCAAGTCAGACAGTTTAAAGATACTTGATAGAGTTCAAGTCAGACAGTTTCAAGTCTCAGTTTTCAAGTCCCAAGTTGGTTTTCAAGTCCCAAGTTAGTTTTCAAGTCCCAAGTTAGTTTTCAAGTCCCAAGTCATTTCAATGCAGTCAATTGAATTCAACTTTTTCTTTGTAGTTTAAGAGAATTTAATTTAAGAAAATGTAATTTAAGAATTTAATTCAACCTTTTTTTTGTTGTTTAAGAGAATTTAATTCAACCTTTTTTTTTGTTGTAAAAGAGAATTAAATTCAACCTGAATTGACCGGTTTGCGTCTTTGGTTTAACTTTTGTTTTGCTTGTAAGAAGGAAATTGACCGATTTGTCTTCTTTTCATGCCATTGTTGCGTATATAAATATATAGGTAAAATGACATATTTTATTGTTTGCAACCAAAACCGTTTTTACAAATGTTGGTGACGAGTTTTATAATTATTGCGATTATATGATGACAGAAATAGTGTAATAATTAATCGATCATGTACCTAATTTATCTTGCTCTGTACGGTCGGGAAATTTACCCGTAGGACCGCACATACCCTAAATTTCAGTTGTTTATTCTTTTTTGTCATTTAATTTTAATAAAACTTCTACACAATAAAACATATGTATTTATCATATGCAAACAAGTTTTCAGCCTAAAATATCAAATAATTCAAATTCTATCAACATTTAACGAAAGAGTATAATTTTTCTACTTAACATGCAAAAATTATTAAACCTTTTTAATATTTTTTTATTATATAAAAATAATTTTTAATGTAAAATTTACCTGAAATTATTAAAAGAAAAGATTGTTCGAAATGCTTTCCTTCTATTTCAATAACTTTTTTATTCTTGGCCGAAACTCATCTAAGGTTCGATTTACTTTTATTTTTAAGAATATTATAAAATTATGTTTAGCTCATTAAAATGCATAAATTGATTTCTATTTTTAATTTGTATTCTTAATTTTCTTAATTCAAGTATCGTACCGATACTTCTGGTTAATGTTAATGGTTATATAGTTCATATATAGCTAGGAATGTTACTAGTCGAATTTAATTCCATCTTCAAAATTTAATTTTTAATACCGCTAGATTTACTTTCATTAATTGTAAGGTCCTCTAAGTACGTTTTTTTTATTACCTTAATACGTGTAACTGATGTAATTAAATACTTAAATACTACCTTGAACTTAAAGAATTTTATAATAATAATAATAATAATAACCCTTAAACGTTTACACACACACGTATGCACACTATACTGTATATACTATATATATACAAATCTTATGCTAAAATCCTTGGATATCACAATAAACTCTTTCATTGCGTGTAAGTGCTAACTTTGCTATTTATGTAGTCTTAAGCATTTTTGCTTACTATATAAAAAATTTTGCTCAGGCATTTATTCAGTTAATTTAAAAATCCTCAGTTAATCTGTCCCTCAAAATTATATGATACACACTTTGTATCTAATACACACAAATACACACTAGACCACAGGTCTATACATCATCCACTACGTAATTCGATTTGCACCTACAATAGTCAATAAAAATTAGTTTATAGATTGTACGATTTACGTTTTTCCCTTTTATCTACTACTCATTATGTATGTAATTTTTCCCACAGAAAAAAAAAATTAAAAAAAAAATTTAACTATCATTGTTTGTCTAACTTAATTTTTGTCTAAATTAAAGTATTAATCTTTGAATTTTTTATATTTTGTAAGCAAGTGTCATGGTAAAGATTTGATTACTCTGCATTGTACCCAACCGCCCGAACTCACTTGTTCTGTATAAAAATTTATAATGTAAAGAAAAATTCGTCATCTAACTTGAATTAGTTAGGATGTTATTTTCTTATTTGTATTGTATTAATTGTATCGTATTATATTATTGTATACATATCATTTTAAAGGGGAGAGCAATGTAAAAATGAACACTGAATAATCAATATTCATTTTTACATAAGAACCAAAATCGCTTAACGCGAGTTTGGATAAAAAATTTATTTTGTAGCTTTCTATTTTCGTTTGTGTCACAACCCTACGATCTACCATTTCTATGGTTTAGTCGTATCCATTTTCCATTTTTCATTTGTTATAGAATTTATTATAATTAATTATGATTGTCTTGCATCTCACCCTCGTCCCTAGATTATGCATACACATTGCATATAACAGGATTGAAACCCGTAGTTGTACTTCTTATTCATTAATACCCACTCTTTGTCTCTAATTCGTTCTTGTAAATCTTCCTAATAATGATTTGTACTATACGTACAAATTCAATAACTATGACGTCACATTTTCCCGTCATTAATTTCCCTTCATCATATCTCCAGTATTCAATGTATGAAAATTCTTTAACATCATAATAAAAACTGTACACTCTATAGAAGTCATTATTTATGTGTTATGTGGTATAAATATAACTATTATTCGACCATGTCCCCCGCCCCCTCATACGTCCATATCTTATCTTGACCATTATCCTATGTCAATTTTATTAAATATTCATTTTGCTCGTGAAACGCAAAACTTTATGCATTCGTTCGAAAACGCGCAAATACGTTCTCGTATTATTTTTTTCATTATTTTTTTTCAAGTGCGTTCATCCCTCACGAGATATTCATAAATGCTGAGGTAGGTGATCGAATTCGCTAATGACAGCAAAATCGAACGCTTCTAAGATAAATATCTCCTCTCGCTCTGATTTCAAATTTATAACATGTTATAACATATTATAACATATTATGTTGTATATAAATCCATACCGTATGTGCCCATGTACTTTGTATTATAATTCTAACATCTTAATTGTCTATTAACATGAAACACTGTAAAAAACAAAACAAAGTTATAGTAACTGTTTAATTGTAATTAACTGTAATGCTTTAATTTAATATAACGTAATGTACTTTAATGAAACTGTAATTAATAATAACTTGTAATGTACTTCATTGAAACTGTAATTAAATGTAATGATTTAATATATAATGTAAGAATGTTCTTTAAATGGAAGTGTAATTAAACAATAAGTGATTATGAATTAATTGGTAATTGTAATCGTAATTGTAATGAACCAAAATTAATACGTACTCAGTCATGTACTCAAATTGTACTTATGTACTACTATGAAATTATATCGCCTTCAGAAATGTAGACTCGGCGAAAAATACAAATTAGTTTTTTAATTTTATTTTTTAAAATTTTATTTGGAATCTTTCAAACATCTGATCATGTGTTTAAAAGGGGGTAAACTTAACCTTCAACTGCCTTTCCCCAACATTTAGGCTTATATTATACATGTATTTGTAAAATGAACTTCACTTCATTACGGGACTCTGCTTAGGTCACTGCTACGAGCCTCCCTTGTTAGCAGCCTCGCTGCGGGGAGGGGGCAGAGGCCCCTTGCCTCCTTAACTTTTTAGATTCCGGCCTGAGCCATGTTCGAAAGAAGTCGAACCTCTACCCCTGTAAATTCAGAGCACTACCTGTAAATTTTTAAGAAGTAAATTACAGTAAGAGAAACTTTTTATTTTCCCCTTCGAGCCGTGCTCTCTTCAGAAGAACTTAGTCAGTTAAGTCGATAAGTTATAAAAGAAAAGTCGATAATTTTAGTATCAGAGAAAGTATCAGAGTATTATAAAAAGAGAAGAATTAACAACTGGCGACCCTTTGCCCAAATTAAGAAAGAGACAACCCAAGCACCATAGAAGATATTGGCATAACAGTCTGGCGAGTCTGTAGCCAAGAGTTTAACAAGTGGCGACCTACCATTTGACCGGCGGAAAAGAATTAGAATGTTATAGAAGAAATATCCGTTGCTGCCTCCTAACTAGAACCCCCGTCGATCCGAACCACCCCAGGGCCATAGACGGAGGGGTTAACATATATATATATATACATATATATATATATATATATGTGTATATTATATATATATATATATATATATATATATATATATATATATAGTTGTTGTTGCATATGGAAATATGATAAGGAAAATCATTACTTAATCAAAGAGATAATTTAGCCTGAAAATAATTTTGAAAATAATCACGTGAAGCTTATGTATATATTTAAGTTGTTTTTATCCTCAATAATAAAAATAATGGCGAATTTAGACACTTTCTGTTTGGCTTTAGAATAAATGAAAGCGATTCATATCTTTCGAATTATAGATAAATTAATATTATTCTTATAGAATACTTAAAATGTTTATTGCCAATTTAGTATACTGTAAAGAATGAATTAATATTAAGATGAAAGCAAAAAATTTACGAAATTCAGAAGCCACCTTTTGTATATATATATATATATATATATATATATATATATATAGAGGGTCCGCAAAAAAAAAAGGAGCATGACGAAAATTGCTCTCACGCCCGCATTTTTTGCCGGACCCTTAAATGTTATATATCTAGCTAAAGATGAAAGAGCCCAGAGTTGTATAAAACAAATTTCATCAAAATCGGTCATAAAATAAAGATTTTATGGCCACAAACGTGCAATGACTAAAAAAAGTGAATTTCCGCGTAAAAATTTAATGTTTTTCTCATTTTAAATTATTTTTTTCAGATGCCTAAATAATTTTAATCAATAAAAATGATAATATGCCCTTTTCTAAAGAAGATAAAATATTAATAAAACATTATAGACTTGATAAAAATTATGGCGCAATAAAATTATTACAAGAGTTTCCGAATAAACCATGGTCGAAAGGAGGTTTGGACAAGCTGTTAAGAAAAATCGACGAAACTGAAAGTACTGAAAGGAAACAAGGAAGCGGGAGGCCAAGATAAGTTCGAACCGAAGAAAACATCAGAGATGTGGAACTAAGAATTTGTAGTCAAGAAGGCAGACCAGGGACTCACGTGACACCGTCCAGAATTGCTAATGAGTTGAGCATATCCGAAAGTATCGTCAGAAACATTATTAAAAACGACCTTGAACTAAAACCTTATAAACGGATACACGGGCAGAAATTAACTGAAATTAACGAACAGAAAAGAGTTGTTTGTTCTGAACGCATGTTAAGAAATATCACTCCCGAAAAAGTAGACCTCGGCTTTTTTACTGACGAAAAGAAGTTTACGGTAGAACCACCGCGAAATTCCCAAAGTGACAGAGTGTATTCAAGAGTTAATCGTAAAAATGAAATACCAGATGATAGACTTTATGCTACCCGTAATAATTTTTCTGCCAGCGTAATGGTATGGGTCGGTGTGTCTAAACTAGGCAAGACATCTGTTTTTTTCGTAGAGCCAAACATCAAAGTAGACGCCCGCTATTACACTGAAACTTTGTTGGAACAAATGCTGCCCGAAATGAGACGATTGGCGAATAATGGTTACTTCTTATTCCAACAGGATGGCGCTCGGACGCATACCGCTAAGTCAACTATTGAATTTTTAGAAAATAATGTTCCTGAATTGCTTTACCCAAAAGATTGGCCCCCTAATAGTCCAGATTTGAATCCCGTAGACTACGGAATCTGGGAAATGTTGGCTGAGAAAGTGTACAAGCATAAGATCCGAAATGTCGAACATTTGAAAGAAGTTATCGTACAAAAATGGGAAGAAATTACCCAAGATCAAGTAGATAAAGCTATAGATCAATTTAGGCCCCGATTACGGAGGGTTGTAGAGGTTTCTGGCAAACATATCGAACAATTTTTTTAGTCTTATAATTTCGTTTTCTTTGGAAATTGTAAAATTATATGACATGTTGTAGTAAAACTTTTATATTTTCTTTAATTTTTGACGTATTGACATGAAATTTGGTACTAACTTAGTTTATTTGTTGCTTATTTGCCTAAAATAAGTTATTTGTCATTATGTGTAAAAATAAATGTACAGTAAACATTTCTGGCAAACATATCGAACAATTTTTTTAGTCTTATAATTTCGTTTTCTTTGGAAATTGTAAAATTATATGACATGTTGTAATAAAACTTTTATATTTTCTTTAATTTTTGACGTATTGACATGAAATTTGGTACTAACTTAGTTTATTTGTTGCTTATTTGCCTAAAATAAGTTATTTGTCATTATGTGTAAAAATAAATGTACAGTAAACATTTTCGTCATGCTCCTTTTTTTTTTTGCGGACCCTGTATGTATATATATATATATATATATATATATATATATATACACAGAGGAATGACAAAAGTAAATAGACACTTTCGGTATGGCTTTAGAGTAATCACTGTACTGACATGTGCTTTTATATGCTAAAGGCAACGCTCTAAAGTACAAGATGTCAAGTAGCTGTGTTTTTGAACCACCTTAGACCTACGGTTTAGACGAAAAATCCGTAACATGGTACGGAATCCATCACTAAATTTTTATTTTATTTTATTCATGTTGCAAATAGTAAGAAAAATGCATGGTGGGGGATGCTTGCTTGCATGCTTTCATATGGGGAGTTGGCTAAAATTTGTGAAACTGAACAAAGAACAGGAAGTTTGTTAAAATTTATTATTTAATATAAAAATATATATAGATTTTTCATTTAATTCTTTTATCAATTACTTTAGTTTCTCTGAAATTTAATTATAATGAATATTAAGATGAACGATTTCTTTTTGCTAAGCCAATTGTCTAGTGTATTTCTTTTATTGTTAATATTGGTTATCGTTTAAATAATTAGTTCTCTTGCTGGACAAAATTAAGGAGAAAGTCAATCTTACCTTTAATAAATAAGTAGTTAAATTAAATGGCGGTATCTGGTAACCCCTCCATATATAAATAAAAACATTATTTGGCCACTCAACCTAATAAGGTATACCTGAACAATTAAAAACACTATTTGGCAACTCATGTAAATAAAATAAATGGTGGTATCTGGTAACCGCCTCCATATATAAATAAGTGATATCTGGCAACTCACGATCCTCTATATAACAACTGCTTGGCCCCTGGACGCTCATAATGCGTCTGGCTCCAGCCAGGAGAACACCTCCTTCCTCCTTAGGATAAGGCTTAGGTTAGGTTTCCCTTTGGGGGGTGAGGACATCCCAACTTCTCCCCCAAAGACCTCCTCCTTCTCCTTTCTCTTCCTCTCTTAGGTTAAAGCTACCCCTTTTGGGGGAGGTCATCCTCCCTTCTCCCCCCGAAGCTCCCTCCTCTCTCTCTCTTGACAGCATTGAGTTGTTGCATAACCCTACCCGCCCCCCCCTTGCAGCATTGATGTTGCATCAGCCTTGCATCATTGATGTTGTATAACCCCCTCCCCTTCATTGCATAACCCCCTACCCCCTGCATTGTATACCCCTCCTACCCCCTGAATTGCATACCAATACCCCCCTTTGTTGCATAACCCCTTTGCAACATCTTGAATATTGATCATTTGCAATTGCCTGGAGGAAAAGTCGATACTCCAACTTATCTTACACATTAACTATAATATGGCCGCATCAGAATCCCATGATTGAAAGTTTTTAAAGTATCCCACATTTGTGAAATAACCTAACTTTAGGAATAATCCATGAACAAAATACATACAGTAGTCGTCTTAGCATTAAACTAGTGAACAATATATTTATTCTGTCATTGGTTTTCAGAAAATAAAAGCATTACTATGATAACACCTGAGAGTGGAAGGTGGGGGATTGGGGTTTAACAGGGACTGCGTTACTACCACATCTCGGAGAGGGTGGAGCGGAACTACTGCAGGGGACTGTACATACATACTAATGTTGTACATTATTAAATGTACAATATAATGCCATTTCGAAAATATCATTTGTAATGCGTATTGCCTTAAAATTATCCTGAATGCATTTGTAATTACGCATCTAATTTCGACACACGATATATATATATATATATATATATATATATATATATATATATATATATATATATATATATATATATATATATATATATATATATAAAACAAGAATGTAAATACATAGTTCATTATAAAACAAAGTTGGATAACCATTTATTTCTTTTTGATTTCAGAATATGCACCCTGATGGATGTCTTTGCAACTCTACAGGAGTCTGATTTGCAGGTGGTGGTGGTGGTGGTGAAACAATCTACGCTGTTGATTTTGGTGTGGTAGCAACCAAACAGAAATACACTACAAACCCACTAATCCACGTCAATGTTTATTTCCGTAGTTGACAAATCAGAGTTCCAGAACATGATGAAGTTTGCAGATTCACGCCTCACCACTCCATGTCGCCAGACCTTGGCCACGACACTGTCGCACAAGTGACATCAGGCGATAATGACCTCCCTCACCCAAGCCCTCTTTTGCTGTGCCCCTGATCTTAGACCTGTGGTCTAACCGTCAGATGCGTAGTTAAATCGGCATCACCGGACTTTTCATGTGTAACTGGGAGATAAAATCATGTGTTTTGGCATGCAGAAGAAAACACATAGCAGAAGACATTACCCGGCAGTACGAGAGGACCGTTACCATCTATGGCAGGGGCGGCCAACCCAAGGCCTGCGGGCCACAAAGTAGCCCGCCACGGTACTTGGAGTGGCCCGCGTGATGAACGAACGAAAAAGAATAATCGACTGAAAAATTAATTAAGACAAGGAACACGTTTTAAACGGATGTAGTAAGAGTGTGGGGTAGTAGGAAAGTGGCCCGCCAAAATATTTGTGCCCATTAATTGGCACGCCTAAAAAAAAAGGTTGGACACCCCTGATCTATGGTATAGAGGAGAACATGTGTGCAGTAATTACAGACAATGCTGCAGACATGACCAAGACTTTTTCCATCCCTGGATTTGCAGCAACAGTGCCTGACGAAAACACCAGTAGCAGTGACAGTGAGTTTGAGTCAGATCGTGAAAAAGACTATGACTCTAAGTCTAAGGCTAGTGAACCTGCAGCAGAGCAGGTTGATACCATTTCCCTTACTCTACATCATGAGGGTTGCTTTGCCCACACACTCCAACTTACTCTTAATGACGACTTCAAGGAGCCTGGCCAATTAAACTGTGTTTTGGCAAAAGTTGCCAAGACAGCAACTTTCATCCACAGATCAACACATGCCCCTGACATTTTGGAGGGTGAACGCAGAGTCCAGGCAGCAGTAGTGATCCGCTGGAACTCGCAGCCTCTCAGTGTTTGATCCTTCTTAGTAGTGCGTGAAGCCATACTCAAGGAACAGACTACCAAATCAAGCCTCACGAACAGTGGTGTAGTGCTAAATAAAGAAGTGAGGGAACGCATTTTGAAAGTGTTACTCAGATGCGGGGGGGACAATGGCGAGCGCGGCGAGCCCATACAGCTGGGGGTCCGGGGGCACTGTAAGCCCCCCGGGAAATCTTTTGAAATCTGACCAATTTCAGGGATATTTTGAGGTCATATGCACTGGATATTAGGATATATTCCAAGGTTGAAGATGCAGTATTTCCAGTGTCATTAGATATACGACATCCAGTACGATCAATAAAAATAGCTAACAACTGGAATGATTAACTAAAAAAAGTTAACAACTGGTACGCCGTGGTGACTGTTTCACCAGATCTTTATAGGCTAGCATTGCCTCAGTCGAAGCTAAAAGAAATGAAGCAGTTAATGATTCTTTCTCATATTTCTTCTAGGGGTGGGAATTAAAATTTCATGACGTTAGAGATTTGTAAGTTCGGATTTATTTGAAATAGTGAGGGAACGCCGTTCCGTCTACCAAAAAGAGTAAGGGAACGCCGTTCCCACGCGTTCCCACAGCACTACACCACTGCTCACGAACGTAAGCTGCTCAAAGAGAGGTGTGAGATACTTGCCCCATTCAAAGAAGCGACCATGATTATCCAAAGGCAGAGAAATGTGTCTTCCAATATCGTTATTACCTGTTACAGAGGCCTAAAGAGCATATTTGACGAGCTGATCCGAACAGTCACCTACAACAGCAAGTTCACCCAGACTCCGGTCATCCTTGGTATCTTGCATGTCACGTTATGAGAAGAGTGAAATATTTCTTACTTCAACATTACTAGATACCCGGTTTAAGCTCGAGTGGTGTGTTGACGAAGCAGAGAAGAAGGCCAAGAAAAAACACCTCACAGCCAAGGCTGTTGAGAAACTGTTGGAAATATCTTCCGGCCAAATAGGAGTATGATGAAGGACAGAACGTTTAAAGAGCTGACAGTCATCAATGTGAACCAGCATTTTCTTTTTAAGTGAAGAAGCTGTTCTGTCTTGGTGTAAGTTTTGGTGTAAATATATATTTAAAATTAGTAAATATCTTAGTTTCTTTTATTTTTACATTTTGAATAACAGGTTTACTATGAAGACTTCTGTGAAGGAGAAAGTAATAGTACTGTTAATAATTTAAATTATCTTATACTTATATCTGAGAATAATAGTAATAGCAGTTATAAGAAGTATTAGTAAGAATAATAGTAATAGTAATAGTTTTCGAAAAATATAAACTAATAGTATTAGTAATAGTTGACAATAAGTTCACAGTAATAGTAATAGTCATAGTTTGAAAGTAATAGTTAACAACCATGGACTACCAACATTACTCCTTCTTCATATTGATATTATATTCATATCTGCTACAAGTTTAATCTATTCTTATGCTGATGACTCAACGCTCCATGACTTCTTTACTCTCAAACTACAGTATACTCAAAACAATCTCACAGTCGAAAAAGCTAATCACTCACTCACTAAACACTGATCGCTTGTTTGGTAGGGCAACTATAATCCAACTATAATCCAACTATAATCCAACATAACTTTCAATAATACCGAGATTCAAACACATGCAACCTTTCCTGGACACCTTTTATCATATAATTATCTAAAACAGCTACCAAAAAGCGTAGACTCTTGTATATAGCTAAGCATTACTTGACAAACAACCAGTTGACTGTCGAGCCATGTACACTCTCAAATTGAATATTGCCTTCACCTATGGTTAAGATGTGCTGAAGTTGCACTCAAACAACTTGATACAATCTCAAAGTCATTAAAGAAAAATAGAACTATTATAAATAACCACATTTGTATTTAAAAGATATTTCATATTCCTCTCACATTTTATAGATACGTTAATCATCGTTGCTCCGAGGAGGTCCAATCCATAATACCACCCATTCGTACCCTTTCAATACCTAAAAGAACCTCTAGAAGCACTCATACCTTTACTGCACAAACGCCACAACGCAGAACTTCAGTTTCACCATTCATTCATACCTTGAACCGCTGTTCCATGGAACGCACTTCCAGGGAGTTCAGAGTTCAGAGTCAAAGTTCAAAATTGTAATGTATATAAACACGTTTCTTCTTTTAAAGGATGATATCCAAGGTGAAAGGACAATCACAGGCCCTTTAGTTCAGTCTATCCTCCCTCTATCTCCTTTTCAGATTGTCTGGTTAATCCGTTTTACGTTCTTCGTCCACCAGAGGTCACTGAGACAAGAGGTAATGGCATCAACCGGGAAAAATAAATCCCCTTTAAAATGAGAACTGGGTCGAGCTAAATACATTCATGCAGCGGGCTCGCCACTGTACCCTGTTCTCATTTCTCAGACTGATTTTGGATCTGGGTCCTCTCAAACTAAAAGGGACGAGGGTTCCAAACAGCAGAAGTTTAGTTTCGTGTTTTAACCTGGTATTAATTATACGAAAGTACATTAAATGTCCATACACTGTATTTCCACAATAAACCAGATTACAGCACTAGATTAGGTGGTCGTTTTAGATTGTTAGTCATTTTTCCACGTGACCAATTTCTGCCAATCAGGAAACTTTGCAACAAATTTTGACTTTGTCCAAAAACTCTTCTTCGCGAAACTTTCAGCTCTTCAAGACTACTCGGGCTCGTTTTAAATTTTCAAGTCTACATATGAGCCGACATTTAAATGCATGACAATAACTTAAGATTATCAATAAAATAAATAAATACATACCTCGGTAAAAAAAATTATTTGAATTTTATTTACTTGAACATAAAGTCCAAGCGTTTTGGTTGTAAAGCAAATTCCTTTAATATTCGGTCATGTAATTCCTTTTTGCTTTCTAAATCAATAAGTATTTCTTTTTCATTTGAAATCCTAGCCAGGGACGAGAGCCGTTCTTGAGCCATTGTGTTTCTTAAATATGATCTAATTCGATCAAGAACAGAGAAACTTCTTTTATTTGAAACAGAAGTTACAGGTATGGTAAGAAGGAGCTGAATCAGCTTTGTGGTTTCCGACATCGCAGACAATAATCCTAATTCGTGAAAGACTTCTAAAATTTCATTTGCAGATTTGCATTTTCTAAAGTCACTGTCACGATAAAGATATTTCAATTCGTTAACTAAGGATTTAGAGTCAATTACATTTGGATATTTAGTTTGTAAAGCATTAAGAATACTTATAATATTAAAAATAAATCAGATTATTTAAGAAAAGCGAACCTCACATTGCGGCAAAAATCAAACTGCACCGCCGCCCATGGCAGTTGAAGGAGCGCTTATCGAAATGTAAAAAGATACCATGTATCGCCAGAATTAAAAATTGTGCCTCTACAAGGCCGAAGGATATAAGCCCGAGTTGAAATGTTTTTTCTTTATAAAAAAAATTAATAGGAGGAAAAACGTATTTTATTTAATGAGAATTAGAAGAAGGACTATTATGTAACCGTATGCAAGTAAATAATTATTCATTAAAAGAACTTTAAATATACGATATTACTTATACTTTCTCGGGCGTAATGTCTTGCGCCCGAGTAAAGGATCTTGAAAGATTACAGGAAAACTTAATGTGTCAATATAGTTTTTTTATAGGTAGTAAGGGTATCTAAATGCGCTCAAAATTTGCTTGCGTGACGAAGGCTAGACAGAAAAATAGTAACATACTACCAGCCAAAAACCATTTTTACAATTTGTATTTAAAACTTTTTTTTTAAAACTTAAATCTATAAATACACAATTTTATCTCTCATGCTTCTCCTTGCCCCTTGCCTCTCGGGCTCAGCCCTAGGTTCGAACAAAATTCAGGGTTAATATGTAAAAAATACATGACCCAGGAATCAAGTCGAATCTATACCTTGTTAATGTAATTTAATGTGTTTTGTTCACATCTGACCTTCATTTCTTGCGCAAACTTAATTTAGGTTGGGTTAGGTTAGGTTAGGTTATTTTTTGGCAATTTTGCGCAAGAAATGAAGGTCAGATTTGAACAAAACACATTAAATTACGTTAGAAAAGTATAGATTTGACTACAAATTTGGGTCATGTATTTTACGATATATGATAATTACGCAGTTCAGGATCGACCTGCTGCCGACCCCTTTGCAGCAACACATCTCAATTGCTGGACTTGGTGGAGGAGAGAGTTGTTTTCCACTTTCATCATGTCATCTTGCTCTCGTAGTCAGCTACGCATGGCAGGTCAGGAGCTTTGCACAAGAACCTGACCAGCTAATGCTTTAAAATTATATATACGAGTGTATATATATATGTATATAATATATATATATATATATATATATATGATACAACTCAGAATGGTCCCCTCGGAAACTTTTATGTAACACACAGACCTTGTGATTATATATATATATATGTGTGTGTATATATATATATATACCCTGCGTAGCCTAGTGGTTAAGACGCTGGGCTGCTGATGGGGCGTAGTTCGGATTCCACGTTAAACTGTAGGTCTAAGGTGGAGTGACAAGCTTGACCTTCGTCAGAATGAAGAATTCGGGCTGAAGCAAAACCAAGGTTAACCAAGGTTATATATATATATATATATATATATATATATATATAACGTAAAGAACGATGCTTGTATAGGAGATATTCCGCGCAAGATGAGAGAGAGAGAACGAAACAAATGAAAAAATGAGGTAACCACCCGGGAATCGAACCCGGGATCTTCCGATTGCCGGTCAGATATGATAACCATTACACCATGGGCCTCACTCATTCAAATGCCGTAATTCCTCTACATACGCGCAGAAACCAATGCCCCAAGGGGCACCTCCCGCATGCCATAACATTATATACATTTAACTGCAAACACGCAGTATAATTAACGTAAAGAACGACGCTTGTATAGGAGATATTCCGCGCAAGATGAGAGAGAGAGAGAACGAAACAAATGAAAAAATGAGGTAACCACCCGGGAATCGAACCCGGGATCTTCCGATTGCCGGTCAGATATGATAACCATTACACCATGGGCCTCACTCATTCAAATGCCGTAATTCCTCTACATACGCGCAGAAACCAATGCCCCAAGGGGGCACCTCCCGCATGCCGTAACATTATATACATTTAACTGCAATCGGAAGATCCCGGGTTTGATTTCCGGGTGGTTACCTCATTTTTTCATTTGTTTCGTTCTCTCTCTCTCTTTGCGCGGAATATCTCCTATACAAGCGTCGTTCTTTACGTTAATTATACTGCATGTTTGCAGTTAAATGTATATAATGTTACGGCATGCGGGAGGTGCCCCCTTGGGGCATTGGTTTCTGCGCGTATGTAGAGGAATTACGGCATTTGAATGAGTGAGGCCCATAGTGTAATGGTTATCATATCTGACCGGCAATCGGAAGATCCCGGGTTCGATTCCCGGGTGGTTACCTCATTTTTTCATTTGTTTCGTTCTCTCTCTCTCATCTTGCGCGGAATATCTCCTATACAAGCGTCGTTCTTTACGTTAATTATACTGCGTGTTTGCAGTTAAATGCATATAATGTTACGGCATGCGGGAGGTGCCCCCTTGGGGCATTGGTTTCTGCGCGTATGTAGAGGAATTACGGCATTTGAATGAGTGAGGCCCATGGTGTAATGGTTATCATATCTGACCGGCAATCGGAAGATCCCGGGTTCGATTCCCGGGTGGTTACCTCATTTTTTCATTTGTTTCGTTCTCTCTCTCTCATCTTGCGCGGAATATCTCCTATACAAGCGTCGTTCTTTACTTTAATTATACTGCGTGTTTGCAGTTAAATGTGTGTATATATATATATATATATATATATATATATATATATATATATATATATACTACACGAGTATATACGTGTATATATAATATATATATATTTTTTTATCGCTCCCAGTCAGTACTGAAAGTTGAGGTACAAACAAATAACAGCCACAGCACGAAAGTTAAGCAATTAAATAAATAAAATATAAAAACCTTTTGACATTGAGATGGAAGGATGGACTTAATGAATGCTTCTCACATAAAAATATGCGCAAGGTCCACACGGATACATAGATTTCGCGGATAATTTTTTTCACATTCAGCTGACATTGAAATGGAATAAAGGTCAGCGAAGCACTCCCTCCATATACACTCTTAGACCCAGCAGAGGTGCCGGGTATGAGGACGCAAACTAAGCGTAACTGACATCCTTGGCTTATTGACCTCCGAATCTTAAGTAGATGGGAAATAATTTGATTTCTGGGTATGTTTGAGAGGAAATTAGGAAGAATTTTAGTGATTTAGTTTGGTACTCATTTTATTTATGCTTAAATCTATTTTATATATATATGAAATAAAATAAAATTGAACATATTTTTAATTATATTCATTTCAACCATGCTACTATATACCATTCTCATATAAAAAATAGTTAATTTTCATTTTACCCATTCTGCATATTAATTAGATATAAGAAATATTTTAATGCCAAGGTAATAATAATATTACGTCTTTTGTAATGGAACATCAGCTCTCTTTTTTATAGAGTTTGTCTTTTTAGTAAAGTGAATGAATGAAAATAATTGCCATTCATTAACTTCTACACAGCAATAAAAATTATTACACTTGTATATGTAAATGCATAGAATAACATATTTTTATGTATAATAATAATTATTTATACTACTATATTTGTAATTGATGTGTGTGTGTGTGTGTGTGTGTATATATATATATATATATACACAAACTCAGAATGGTTCCCTGAGAACATTATATGTTAAACACAGACCGTGCATGGAACAAGGAACTCTTCTGGGAAAATTAAATCCACTATAGTCCGAATAAGTAATGGTAAATGACAAATACCATAGTTTTTTCTTTTTCATGATTTTAGCCCGACGTGGGCAACGGGTCTCTCGCAAAGAGATCCCATAAATATAGCTTCCCTCACCAGCTATCTGCAAAGCAGACAGGATCCAGCTTTGAGACATGGATCTAGGGTTTAAAGCAAACCTAGATCCCTACATTCAGAACCTCTATATAAGTAAAAGACTCGTTGCATTCACGTCGGGTTGAATAAATCAAAGAAAAAGGGGGTAACTATTGTATTTTTAGCCAAAAAAACCAAAACTTAAACCTCAACCGGGACATTGAGCGTCCACTTTTCAAGGCACGTAACACGTCCGTTTAGTGAATGCAACGAGTCTTTTACTTATATAGAGGTTCTGAATGTAGGGATCTAGGTTTGCTTTAAACCCTAGATCCATGTCTCAAAGCTGGATCCTGTCTGCTTTGCAGATAGCTGGTGAGGGAAGCTATATTTATGGAATCTCTTTGCGAGAGACCCGTTGCCCACGTCGGGCTAAAATCATGAAAAAGAAAAAACTATGGTATTTGTCATTTACCATTACTTATTCGGACTACAGTGGATTTAATTTTCCCAGAAGAGTTCCTTGTTCCATGCACGGTCTGTGTTTAACATATATATATATATATATAACCTTGACTTGTTAACCTTGTTAGGGTTCCGTGCGTCGGTCTTTCTTCACACGAAGGTCAAGCTGGTGGCCCCGCCTCTAGTCCTGGCTTGGTGGAGGAGCGAGTTGCTCTCTTGCGCTCACCACCGTACATGGCAAGGTACACCCGGCTCATCTGGTACCGTCCTGAGCCAGGCATCTAGTCTTCTCTTGAAGGCTTCAACTTTGACCCCGGTAATGTTTCTGAGGTCCTTTGGAAGCTGGTTGAAAATTCTTGGCCCCCTGACAACCAAGCTATTCTACTTCAGAGTTGAGGAGGTCCCTTGTCGGGTAGGGCGGAGTGAAAAACTCATTTTTCGAATTTCCAAATTGGCTAGTGTGGAAAATGTGTGGAGTAGTGAGGAAATAAGCTGGTATAAATTTAAAATCATAACATTAATATCTTCAGGTGCCACAATGACCTTCAATATTGAAAAAAATTGAAAAAAGCAGATTTTAACCAATAATTACAGAAGAGTCCACGATGCACAATAGACAAGAATTTATTCACACTTGTATAAAAATAGCTCAGTCAACCTTTAAAAAAAGTTTCTATTCTCTAAAAACAGTTTTCTATACAGTAGTCAGCTCACTCAGCTGTCACGTGAGTACCTCGGTTCAGTGTAGCTGTCGCTCTCGTAGCAGGTGGGTGTTCTGTTGTTGGAGTTACTCAGATAGTCTAAACTATATTTCTTATATATTTTGCATTTCTGTATTGTGTTGCCCTAAGTTTGCCATGTACTATTAACTGAAATTAACGTATAATTGATATTAGCTCTTTCTTTTTCAGATTTGTATACTTTCAAAATGTCTCGAGTTTGTGCAAAATCAACCAGGGCCTCAACTGAGTGCCCCATGTTTGGTATGGGGGAAGATTTGTGGCACAGGAATCTTCCTACATACGAAGGAGTTTTTAAATATTACTTGTTTGTAAGAAACGATTTGAAACAGAATACTAATAAAGATCCTTCAATATCTCAAATATTAGAACAAGTTGTTGATAAATTGAAAACAATTTGGGAAAGTGCTTCCGTCCCAATTCTGTCAGACAGGCGAATTGAAACAATGTTCAGAAGCTACCACGAAAAGTATCGTGTCATTATGAAGCCATACCAAAGCAGAAAAAATTCTGAAGCTTACAAAGCAAAGATTGATATGTTCAAAAAAGAAGCACACACGAAACTTTTTGACATTGCAGCGTGCAAGTGCAAAGTACTAACACAATGTTCTTGTCCCAAAGAAAAAACGGTTCCAAAGGAAGAAGTGACGTTCCTCTTAGATCAAAGGAGTGAAAGAAAACTGTTTATTGATAGAGTAGATATTACACTCTCAAAGAAAAAAGCATCTACGTTGCTAAGAAAGCAAAAAGAAGCTGTGAGGCTCACCAAAGAATCTTCACAGGAGAAATTGCAGGATACAAATGTTGAATTATCATCATCGACATCAAATAGTGAAAGTGAATCTGGCGAAATATCAGACGATACATTTCCAGAGCCAGTTAGCTCGAAGAGAAAGCTCGAACAACCTGAAGAACAATTATTCAAGAAAAGGAAAACTACAAATCTACCTTCAGTGGCTACTGCTTGTGACAGAACTGCAGTTTCAGATCGAGCTGCAGCATTCATTGTTAGTGCAGTATTGCAAGATATTGGATAAGTTTCTATTGACAATACATCTGAAGTAGTGGATAGGAGTAAAATCAGAAGAGAAAGACAAAAGAAGAGATCAGAAATTAAGAAAGATCAAAATCAGGTCCCAATCAGAGGAATCTATTTTGATGGTCGAAAAGATTCTACACTCTTCCAAGAAAAAAAAGAGTCCAAAGTATATCAGAAGAAGGTAACAGAAGAACATATCACTTTAGTGAGAGAACCTGGTTCAGATTATTTGGGCCATTATTCTGTGAATTCTGGATCAGCTGAAGAAATATGTAAAGGAATGTTTGAGTATATTGGAAATAATGACATGAACCTGGAAAACCTTGTTGCCATTGGATGCGATGGTGCAGCAGTCAACACTGGAGAAAAGCGAGGCGTTATAAGGCTTATAGAATTGAAGCTGAAGAAGCCAGTTCAACATTTAGTGTGCCAGCTCCATGCCAATGAATTGCCATTACGCCATTTAGTTGCAAAGCTGGATGGAAAAACATCTGGCCTCCGCGGATTCACCGGTCCTATTGGCAGGGAATTAGAGAACTGTGAGAGTCTTCCTATTGTCGAGTTTGAAAGGATTGATGCTGAGGAACCAACTGTAGACTGTGAAGATCTTAGCACCGACCAAAAATAAATAATTGATATTCATCAGGCCATAACAAAGGGATATTGCTCTCCAGATCTTGCTCATCGTAGTCCAGGCAAAATGGCACATTCACGATGGCTGACTACAGCAAATCGTTTGCTTCGTCTATACGTTTCAACTGTAAGTCCATCTGAGAACCTCATGAACATTGCTTCTTTTATAATGAAGGTCTACATCCCAATGTGGTTTTCTATTAAGCAAAGTACGTCTTTTGTCAATGGCTCAAAACATGTTTTCAAAACTATTGAACTAACAAGAACACTGAATGACGAAGTAAAGGATATTGTAAACCCTGTCATACAAAGAAATGCATTTTTTGCAAATCCAGAAAATATTCTAGCATCAATGATTCATGATGACCGCAGCGCCATAAGAGAATTAGCGTGGAGGCGAATAAAGAAAGCAAGGCAAACAAACAAGGAAAAAGTTGTGAGGCGTTTCACAGTACCTGTTATTCAATTTGAAGCTACTGATTATACTGATTTAATTAATTGGCAAAAATGCATTGTCACTGAACCACCTGTGACAAGACACCTGACAGAAAATGAGATTGAAGAATTCATAGAAAACAAGAGTACCCCTCCATTCGAGAAATTCCCTTGTCATACACAAGTAGTAGAAAGAATGGTAAAATTAGTGACTGAAGCATCATCAAAAGTATTTGGATTGAACGCGCGACATGGCTTCATAAGATCAACACTTCAGTCACGTAAAAAAATGCCATCATTCGAAAGTAAAGCTGAATATAAAGTTTAAATAAAACGTTAATAGAAAAAAACATGCGCAAGGATGGGTGGTTGGGAGGGCATGGGTGGAGCTCGACACGCAGCCACCTCCTCGTGGTGAGTTCTGGATTATTTAGATCATTAATCAAAAGAACATTGATCTAAATAAACTAAGAGCTGCGTAATTCAGTAACTATTTTGGTAATTGGAACACTTAATATATAATAATAACAAGTAAGTTTCAGTTATTGTACTAATGCAGAATATAAGAAAATCATTATATTTCACTTTTTTCGACGGCTTTGTGGCACCTGAAGATATAATTTCGTAGGACTAATATTTATGCACAGTCATTATCTATAGCACCCACATATTTTCCGCACTAGCCATATTTGAATTTCGAAAAAAGGTTTAAAAACCTCATTTTCGATCCGCCCTATTGTCGGGCCTTTAATTTGGGAACACTGCACATTCTGCCTTTCCTATTTTCCAGCGTTGTTTGGATGGTAATTGGGTTTAGTTTGAGGTTTGGTACCAGTTTTTCAATCCTTTTCCATATGTAGATTATGGTATACCTCTCTCTTCTTCTTTCCAGGGAGTACACATTTAGTTTACGTAGTCTTTCCCAGTAGTTGAGTTCTTTGCAGTTCTAGTTTATTAATTTCTTCCTTTTTATATGGGGACTTCAAAACTGAGCAGTATTCAAGTTTTGGTATGATCAGTGTTCTCAGCAGGGGAATCATTACAGTCTTGTCCCTCCTTTTGAACGTTTTTAGTACCTCTCCCGTGACTCTTTTTGCTTTGTTGATTGCTATCTGATTTTGTGTCTCGAATTTGGCATCATCGGTTATTATTACCCAGAAGTCGACCGCTTTCGTGCTTCTCTGAATTTCTTGTCTATCTGGAACACAATATGCAGTCTTTTTAAGTTCCTCATTTCTACCATATCTCGAGAACTGAATTTTCCCGGTGTTAAATGTCATATTGTTGTCTTCTGACCATTTGTATATTTTGTTTGTGTCCCTCTGCAAGGCCTCCACTTCGTTTGCATCGCTGATATTTCTGCTGATCTTTGTATCGTCTGCAAATGATGTTACTATACTGTTGCTGTTTACCCCACTGTCTATGTCTGTTAGCATGATAATGAACAGGAGTTGGGCCAGCACTGTACCTTGTGGTACTGAGCTGCGTACTTCTGATTCTGATGATGATACACCTTGAATTTTGACTACCTGTAGTCGTTTTCTGTGGAAGTTGTAGATCCATTTTCCCACTTTGCCTGTTATTCTCGAAACTACTAGAAAAACTCTTGTTACTCCAATTAAATGATTACCTATGGACATCTAATCAGTTTAGTTTTAAAAGGTCCCACTCAACTGACCTGTGTTAGCTATGTACTTAAAGAAACAATATCTAAATACACTGACAGTAATTCAACTATTTATAGCTGTTTCCTAGATATAAGTAAGGCATATGATAGAATGAACCACAATATTTTATTTGCAAAACTAGAAGACAGGAAGGTTCCCATGTACATATTAAATTTATTGAAATTTTGGTATTCCCACCAATCTTTTACCGTTAGGTCGGGCAATGTACTATCCGAATGTTTTGGCTCCTCTTGCGGGGGTGAGACAAGGCTCCTTGCTCTCCCCTATGCTGTTTAATGTGTATATTGATGGATTAATTGCTTCACTTAATGAGGCAACAGTGAGATGTTATATAGATAACAAAAGGATAAATAACTTAGTTTATGCCGATGATATGGTGTTAATAAGTCCCTCTGTTTAAGGTCTGGATCGGCTACTAAAAGTCTGCGAAGTGTATTCGCAGAACATGATATTCTTTTTAATGTTACAAAAACTAAGGTTATGCACTTTCATCCTAAAAGCTGTAATCAACCAGCTGATATTAGGTTTAAAATAATAATAAGTAATTATTGGTTTTGTTTAACCTCCTTCGCAGCATCTAAGGTCGTATGACGGATGGGACCTCCAGCTTTACGTGGGATCCGAACCACGGGTCGCTACATAGTCTGGACGCAGCGGACGGTCTCCCATCCAACTACTACCCAGACCCACTGTCGCTTAACGGGAAGCGTATTACGACATTGGCTACGACGCAGCCCTAGGCTTAAAATGAAAGGTGAAGTAATTGAGGAAGTTCAAGAGATTAAGTATTTGGGTCAAACTATTACCAGCTCCTTCAGTGATGACTTGGATATAAGAAAAAAATCTCGAAGCCTTTGTGCTAAAGCGAATATAACTATAAGGAACTTTCGGTTCTGTACAAGTGAAGCTAAAGACACACTCTTTTGTACTTTCTGCAGTAATATATGTGGACAGCAACTCTGGGTGAATTATAAAAAAGGTTCTGGCAGAACCCTAAATTTGTTGTACAACAGATCTTTTAGACTCTTGCATAAATTACCCCCGAGATGCTCAGCTTCGCAAATGTTTGCTACACGCAATGTCCCGAGCTTCCCGGAGATAACAAAACTTGCTCAATACAGTCTAATGCAAAGAATTAAAAAATCAACCAACCCGATTATCCAAGCTATCCATGAGTCCTGCCGTTTATACGCTAAGCTGTGGAATTCTTGGTACGAAAACGTCTGTCTGTAGCTCCACTTAACTTTGACATTACTGTATTATTTCTAATCAACTGTATATATTTCTATCCTTAGTATGTGAACTGTCATTGTATTTATAAAATTTGTCATATGGACTATAGTCTGCCAATAAACCTTTTCATTTTCATTTTCATATATACTGTATACTGTATATATTACACACACACAATGCATGGAACAAGGAATTCTTCTGGGAAAATTAAATTCACTATAGTTCGAATAAGTAATGGTAAGTGACAAATACTATAGTTTTTCTTGAGATTTAAGTTTTGGTCTTTAGCTAAAAATACAATAGTTATCCCCTTTTTCTTTGATGTATTCAATCCGACGTGAATGCAACGAATTGCTTGCGTATATTGAGGTTCTGAATGTAGTACGCTAGGTGTAGCTGTAGACCCTAGATTCTGTCCCAAAGCTGGATTCTATCTGCTTCGCAGATAGCTGGTGAAGGAAGCTATGTTTTGGGGCCTCTTTGCGAGTGACCCGTTGTCCACATCGGGCTAACATCATGAAAAAGAAAACTATAGTATTTGTCATTTACCATTACTTATTCGAACTATACTTACTTACTTACATTTTGTTACTTTGTGTGGGTTCGAACGACGGTTCAGGATCGACCTACGGTCGACCCCTTTGCAGCATCCCGCTTCATTTTCTGGATTTGGTGAAGGAGGGAATTGCTGTCTGAACTCACTAGTATGACCGCAAAATGGATGAGTGCAGAGCAATTGCAATGTTGATCAATAGCTGTAAAGGGGGGGTAGGGTTTGTACCCATGGGGGAGGGGGTTGGCACCCATGGGGGAGGGGGGGTGCCTGGGGTTGACACAAAAAACAGGGGGAGAGGTTATGCAAGCAAGAGGGAGGGTTTATCCCCAAAGCTGCATGAAGGGGGGAGAGGGGGTTTACTCTCCCACCCAACCCTAACCTAGGAACGTAAGAGAGAGGGGAGAGAACATCTTTTCGCTGGCATATCCCGACGCTTAATAAAGCTCTTGACCTCCGCAGTCGGCTTAGAAGGTGTAACCAGCCAGTCGGCGTAATTGGCTTAGAAGGCTTAATCAGCTATTTGGATTAGAAGGCGTAAATGGCTTGTTTAGATGGAGTGTGTGTGTGTATATATGTATATATACTACTCAAAAGAATTTAAGGGTCAAAGGAAATTTTTTGATCATTTTTGTAAGTATGTCTTTTTAAGCCAGATAGGGTTAGAATATCCCCCTTTGGGTTGTCATTTGGACTATAGATATCACGTTATTATGGGACATGCAATCATTGCACTTATCTTTAGAAACTTTTTAAGTTAACCCAGATTTCTTTTCATAGATTTGAAGCACGAACTTAGTCAGACTAAACTGACAAACTGCCTCGAAACACCCATTGTGACACCTCATGCACCATTTGCACGTGTTTTGCATGAGTGTCATTCCATGCATGCCAATTTTAGCAATAAAAGGGCTGAGCATTTTCCATTCATCATCACTTGAAATTTGAAGATGGTTCGACGACAACTCAGTATCCAAGACAGGGGAAGGGCCATTGGCTGGCTACAAGATGGACAAACTCAGAGAACTGTGGCTCAGCGTCTAAATGTAAGCCAAAGCGTTATCGGCAGACTCTGGCAGAGGTTCAGGACAACTAATGCTGTTCAGAATCGCCCCCATTCTGGAAGACCCCGATCAACAACAGCACGAGAAGACCGCTTCCTGATGATAACGGCGTTGCGACAGCGCTTTGTGACCGCACAGCATCTTCGGGATCAACTCAGAGCTGCCAGAGGCACCAACGTGTCCGACCAGACCATTAGGAATCGTCTGCGAGACCGAGGTTTGTGATGCCGGCGTCCTGCAGTCCGACCACCGCTACTTGACCGTCACAGAAGGGCTCGCCGAGATTGGTGCAGACGTCATATCCGGTGGAACCGTGGTCAGTGGGCAGAGACAATGTTCACAGATGAGTCACGCTTCTCGCTCCAGTTCAATGATGGCCGGGCTCGTGTTTATCGTCGTCAAGGAGAGAGATCTGCTGATGTCAACGTTGCTCAACGTCTACCATTTGGAGGAGGAAGTGTGATAGTGTGGGCGGGGATATCCATGAACCACAGAACCCCTCTGTACGTCGTCAACGGAAATTTGACTGGTCAGCGTTATCTCAACAAGATTGTTCAACCTCTGGTAATTCCACTTCTGCAGCGGATTGGACCAGGAGCTTGGTTCCAGGACGACAACGCAAGACCTCATCGTGCCAGGGTGGTGACCGACTTCCTGCAGGAGCAGAACGTTCAGCACATGGATTGGCCTGCATATTCACCCGACTTGTCACCCATTGAGCATGCGTGGGATGAACTAGGGCGGCGAGTTCGATCACATCACGTCCCTGCCGTCAACCTCCGGCAACTGGCTCAGTGATTAGTCGCAGAATGGCAAGCGATCCCTCAACGTTATTTCCAACGCCTGATGAACAGCATGCGCCAACGTTGTCAAGAATGTGTGAATGCTAATGGTGGCTGCACCAGTTACTGAAGCTTCTGCGACTTGTGTGAACATCATTTTGAGGGGTGCATGACTTTTTTTCATCAGGGTAATAAACTAGTGTCTAATCAAAAGTTTTTGTTTTGTGTTTTCTGTTCTTGAGCCATCAAAGAATTATTTTGTCATTAGTCGTCACCATTTTAGCTCGTTAGCTTATATTTATATGCACAAATATCGGAGGCATTCCATAAGAATAGTTGCCAGATTGCGCTATTTATTTAATTTGTATATATTTAATGGAGAGGAGATGTCCTCCGTATAATGAAGTTCTTGACAGCTCCAATTGGCTTAGAACGCAATATATATATATATATATATATATATATATATATATATATATATATATATATATATATTATATTAATAACTTTTGTGATGCAGTTAATTTTGGCATAGAATAATTTATTCAAATAATATCATACACTTTGAATAATAAAACACAACTATATCATTCTGTTTATTTTGTCGAATTATTTAACATGGAAATAATTTAACATACATAAAATATATCGGAAATAAATATAAAATCAAAAATAGTTCAGAAGAATTCTATACAGCAAAAAATACACACTTTAAACGAAGGATATATATATATATATATATATATATATATATATATATATATTAGAACTGTAGAAATCTATTTACACGCTTAATATATGTACGCGCATCTACACACTTATATATGTGCATTAAAAATAATAATAGTACAGGAGAAATCTATATACACGTTTAATATTTGCACGAGCAAATACACACTTATATATAAACTTCAAAATAATAATACAGAAGAATTCCAATACGTATATATATATATATATATATAATACATATATATATATATATATATATATATATATATATATATATATATATATATATATAGATAGATAGATAGATAGATAGATATAATCAAAATAGACGCGCTTTCTGTTCTACTGCGCTGAATTAAAATACTAAACTCGCAGGTGATCGAGTTTACAGTTACATCATCGTTGCTTGGTAATATGCAATAAATACGATTTAACATTATTTCACCACTCAAAGTACGCGGGTGCCTATGCTCAATGTAAAGGGCCTTCAGTTCGTTTAATACTATTTTTGTGCCCACTTTACAATTGGTTGGCAAATTATCACTCTCTTTAAACACGGATAGAATACAGTTAAAAACCTCGCACAAAGAGGGCATCGTTTGCCACATCATCATTATTAAATTCAAGTTTATAAACACTCCTTTCCAAACGAGGGTTTATTCTTTCCAATCAGAGCTTTTCAACCGTGAACTCTTCTTCACAACGCATATCGACAGCTGAAATAATCTTCTAAGTCGTGCCGGCAGCTGCTCGTTATATAAAGAAATAACTCTTCAGGGTGAATAGTGTAGGTGAGCTCAGCCCTGTACCGCTCAAGTCCTTTGCACCAAACTTCAAGATACTTCGAAGAGTCTATACCTTTTAAATACGCATCCATTTCCAAGCCATTCTCACCTTGTTCATTCCTATACTCGGTAAACCTGTCGAGCAGAGCGGTGTATGCGTATTCAAGAACCGTGTCAAAATAAAGCATATCGGTAACACGTGCGTCTAATATAGGCTTTAGCTTGCGGAAACCGACGATTTCAAACATTCTGTCGAGGGTGAAACGGTTTCGCCGTGGGGACAAGGACGTTATTATCAGACGCATTCTTCCATATCAACCATATGTGAATGCATGGCTGGTCGCGAATTATAAACAATGCACAAATAATGGCATACGAGGGTGCATCACTAATCTGGTCTCTTCTTGTGCCTACACCTGCAGGTATTTTATAGCGATGAATGTGAACGTTTTTGCGTGAATAATGTGCGTGTGCTTAGGGTATGTTTCCAGGCCTTTAGAAGGATGTACATAGGCCGTTTCAAATGCGATCCGCTGCAAGTCGCGTTAAGGTCAGTGGTCGTATTTTTTGGGTTGACAGCCTAAGTGAGGATCCAGCCACTGGTGAGAAGACTGTATATTCCTTTAACGGCTGCTGTTGGCATGGATTCCCGCGCGCTGAATGTGCCGTCACAGAGGACCTTTATGGAAGATTCCCCGCCGACAGCCTCGCATGGACCCGTAACCGTGACCAACTTATAGGCCCCCAGTTCACTCACAAAATCGTGTGGGAGCATGAATATGATGCACGGATGGAAACAGATGCCCAGTACCGTGAAGAAATAAGAGACATCAAACGTTCAATGGTGTTGGACCCCCTCAAATGCGGTGAAAGCTTGTTTGGAGGGCGTACAAACCCATTCAAGCTATACTTTCAGCCTACGGAGGGCGTGAAACTCCACTACTACGACTTCTGCTCTTTATACCCCTACATAGTGTTGCTTGGACGGTTTTACCGTCTAGTGCAAAGCAATAACGATGTGAATGTAGACTCCATTACGTGTGAGTTTAGCGTTTTGCGCCGAAGACCACGAAGTATTTTGATGTATATTTATTTTCAATATATTTAATTATTTAATTATATATATATATATATATATATATATATATATATATATATATATATATATTTCCTGTACTAATATGCAACTGATTATACTCCTTCCTTTTATATATTATTATTTTCAATATATTTAATTATTTAATATAGCTATGTATACATTTTTTTCCTGTACTAATATATTGATGGTTATACTGCATCGTTTTGTATATTTTTTATTATATATATATATATATATTATATATTTCTCGTTCGTATTTCTTATGCTATTATTTTTTTATCATATATATTCCATCGTTTCATTCTATATTTATTTTCATTATATTTTCATCGTTCATATTTCTTATGCTATTATTATTTTTTATCATTTATATTCCATTGTATACTTATTTTCTATATATTTCATGAAATTGAATCCATTAATTCGTCTAAATAAACAGAATGATGTAATGGTGTTTTATTTAATTCTTTTGGTTGTAAACTACATTTAATTATATCGACCAACCGTCTTTTATAACGGCTGACGGATTTCTAAGCCAACTGTCAAAAATATCTGTATAGCTCAATCTGGTAACCCTAGTAATGTACAACTGAACAAGCCATTTACGCCTTCTAAGTCAACTTGCTGGTTGAGCCAGAATATATACTTTAATTAAATAAATAGCGCAATCTGGCAGCTCAGCCAGATAAGCCAACTAGCTGATTAAGCCAGATGGCTGATTAGGAACATATTAAGACAACGGCCGCTCGGCTGAATTCTTAATATGCCCTTGGCTCCTGCCAGGCGAACACCTCTCTTCCTCTCTCTCTCCTTCTATCTTTCTCTTGGGGGATAACTCCGCCTCCAAGTTGCATAACCCCTTGTTGCTCTTGCAACATTCCCCCTCCCCCTTGGGGGGTGCCTTGCAACAAGTGAGGGCTGGCACTGGTGCCGGCACTCTTGCAATATTGATCAACATTTGCAATTGCATTGCACTCTCTCCTTTTGCGCCCACACTACTGGAGCTTGAGCATTATGACAAGGCTCATTATGTCACTGTCACAACTAATCTATTAACCAATATATCAATACATATAAGAACGATTGAGGGGAAAAGTTTCCTATTCGGTGACGGGAGCTTAACAGTGAAGCTGCACTTTCGTCGCACTGTGATATAATGACCCGAAGGCCTTTCACAGTCTATCGAGGGGTGAGATACCAGCGCGGGAGTAGGATTGAATAATTTTTTTTCAATCATACTGCGTACGGCTGTCCCCTTGCTGAAGAGGGGTGCCAGATATCTCGGAAGGAAAGCGTTACAATCAGGTCTTAACATGGTAGAAGCCATAATGGCAGGGACTAAGCCTAAAGAAGCTCTAAAAAAGCATTTAAAGCGTACATGGGACGAAATCATCAAAGATGCAAAGAGAAAAATGCGTGGTGGTGGGAAGAAGAAGAGGCCTGTCCGGAAGAAGGGGTTACCAGCACGTGGTGTTAAACGTAAAAGGACATCAAAAAAGAAGTGTTCTAAGCGACTGAAACCTATGGTTGATCATTTTTTTAACCGATACAAGCTAAGGACATTACTCTCATGAATCATAGGTTGCTTACTACTTGTCGAGAGAGGTGGCACTATTTCTGACTCGTCATGGCACGTTTCATCCATCCGTGTAGTTCACAATGCTGTAAATCGGAGCTGTTCCTCTTTGACATGCCCTCAATTCAAGTTTCTATTGAGCACAGTGATTTTATTACAATTAACCCGTTAAACACCATTAGTTCCCCGAGTGCCCCTATAGAATTCGCGATCCCCAACTCAGGCCCTTACTTTTTTATCTAAGCTGTGTGCAAATGTACGCTAATCTACGTACAGCACATTCAGATAGAACGGATTGCGAAGACAAATACGTTGTATTTCCAGAAACAAACTTTCTACACTCCATATTCAGTCAGTGTGACGTGTATTTAAACCAGGTCAACATCTCGGCAGGAAATGGTTGCTATCACCTACGAGCCTATCTGCAAAATGTACTCAACTTTTCAAAAGAAACGAAGGACACATTTGTAACTGTCGAGAGCTATTATCAATCTAAAGATGAAAGCAGTATAAAGGACAAATTTAAAAATTCTAAAAAGAAGATATATGAATGCTTCGGACGCCTGCATACATTCCAGGAGAAGCTGCTTGTGAATGGGGTCGATATGAAAATAAAGCTCACTCGTACGAATCCTGACATCTGTTTAAATTTGGGGGTTGACCAGGAAGAGAGCGCAAAGCCGTGGTGATTCATGTTATGGAAACATATCTTTGCGTGCGCCGAGTGAAATTAAGCTCTGCTAAACAACTAGAAATTTAAAAAAATTTACTACACGCCACAGTAAAAAACCCAATTAACAGAGTGCAGATCAAACTATACACGGTGCCAGCAGGGCTGGCATCGAAGCAAATAGTAAACGTCGCCCTTGGAGTCTACCTAAAATGTTATTAATTGGAATGCAGGAACACGTCTCTATGAATAGAAAATATAAAAAGAACGCCTTTAATTTCGAAAATTTCGACCTTAAGAATATAACCCTATATGTCAATGGAGTCGCCTTAGGGGGAGCCAATAGAAACGGATTATTCAACAGAAGCCGTGTTCCCGTTTTGCTCGAGAGCTTATAGTAATCTTGCACATATTGCAGGTACTTGCAACGAGCTAAGAATTGGCGTAACACAGGGGGAATTCATCGCACAAGTTAACCTTTACCCGTTTGACATCACCCCTGACTTATCTGATAGTATAAACACGCACTTCTACAGCAGGGTGGAAACATCTCAGTCAGACTGGAATTCGCCAAGCCGCTAGACGCGCCTAGCAGTGTACTAGTATACCTCGAATCACAAGCCCTAATAGAGATCGAAAGGTTTAGAGGCATAGTCACAGACTTTTAAAATGGATGCGAATACACTCCAGAGAGTAATGCATAGTGACCAAATCACACGCTCCAAATTTATCGGTGTATTTGCGAAGAACGAAACGCTGAAGCTTCCAGCCACGAGACACTGCGGTGGTGAAGAGATTCATTGGCTGGCCATCTATTTTAAAAATAGGGAGCGAATATACTATTTTAACTCACTGGGGGTTCATCCTTGGAATGACGCTATTATTGTAAAATTTCTCGAGCAATTGCACATCCCTCAAATTGTCTGAAGTCCTTACCAAATTACAGGGGTACTATAGCAATACTTGCGAGATGTACTGCCTTTCATTTCTCTTGCATATGGCGTGTGGCAACGAATTTACAAATTTTTTAAAATTATTGGATTTGTGCGACATTGAGCGAAATGTTGTTCTGGTATGCAGCCAGATAAAAAATCGGTTCCCGTTTGTACGCACTCGGTGTATCGTGTGAAGTTTTACGCGTATATATATATATGTGTGTGTGTGTATATATATATATATCGGCTATTGATATATATATATATTGTCCACTAATTGTTCACTTAGGCCAATTTTATTGGCACTAGAAACTTTTAGTTATAACCTTTCAAAATTCTTGGCTCCAACACTATCACCTATAACTTATAATTTGTATACAGCACGGGATTCTTTTTCTTTCGTTAGAGAAATTACCTCATTAAATAATAATTCTTACACAAAGGCTAGCTTCGATGTAAAATCTTTATTTACCAATGTGCCTGTTGCAGAAACTATTGATATACGTATTGACAATCTTTTTAATAATACTTATACTGTGCAGGGTTTTAATAGAGGTCAAATGGAGAAACTACTAAAATTTTCCGCGGAAGACCTAATATTTATATTCAACGGTGAATATTTTAAACAGACTGAAGGTATTCAAATGGGTCTGCCTCTTGGTCCCACCTTAGCTAACGCGTTTCTTTGTCATCATGAAGTCAAATGGCTGAATGAGTGTCCTTCCAACTTCAAACCGGTTTTTTATAGAAGATATATTGATGACACTTTTCTCCTGTTCAAATCACCAGACCATATCCCTTTGTTTCGTAATTACCTTAATTCTAAACACCCTAATATTGAATTTACTTCAGAAGCTGAATATAATAGCTCTCTGTCCCTTTTTGGACATTAAGATAATAAAAACTAACGTTTACCGAAAGCCGACACTCGCTAATCTTACTACGAACTTTACTTCCTTTATCCCTTTAGATTTCAAAAAAAATTTAATGTCGACTCTGACCAACAGAGCTTTCAATATCTGTTCAGATTACTTTAAACTACACGATGAACTAGATTTCATCCGAAAACTCCTTACCAAGAATAATTTCCCTTCTAGACTGTTGGAGACTACAATAGGCAGAACCTTAAATAGACTAATAAACCCCACAACTAGAGACTTAATTACAGTCCCCAAAGATATCCTGTATTTCACTTTGCCTTATATGGGAACCTCAAGTTTTAACATTAGAAACAAACTTTTAAAATTGCTCAAGGAATTCTACCCACAACTTTGTATAAAAATTATATTCACCCCGTCTAAATCGATTGATCATTTATTTAAATACAGGGATGTTATTCCTACATTTCTTAAGTCATCCATCGCTTACCAATACAAGTGTGACCACTGTATGGGGTCATATATAGGTAAAACTAAAAGACATTTAAAATCCCGTATTTCCGAACATCTCGGTAAATCGGTCCGTACAAATTTACCTCTTGGCAAACCACCTAATTCTCTCATACGTAATCACTTGCACAACAATAACCATCCAATTGCACAGTCTAATTTCGCCGTACTTGCTGCCGGAAGTTCTGACCTTAAACTCAAAATTATGGAATCTTTATTTATAAATTAAAACCAGATCTAAATTCTGATGAATCATCGGTAGATTTGTTATGTTTTGGTTCAGGTACTAGTTTATTTTATTTTATTTACCTTTCAGTTTTAATGCTTTTATATTTTTCCTAGCTACTTTTTATAATTGTAACTTTTTAACTTTACATTTATTTACCTTTTAGTTTTAATGTTTTACATTTTCTTAGCTACTTTTTTTATAATTTTTAACTTTATTTTAAGTTTTTATTAAGCAATTTGTATTTTGTATTTGATTTGGTATTTTATTGTTTTAGCCCTGAAGATGGAATTAGTGCATTCCGAAACGTTGGTACTATTAAACTTTGAAGGATGTTTATTTTTTCTCTGGTGTTCCTGTTTATTATTAAACTGCGTTTTCCACGCCATCAATCAATAGCCTATATAATCACCAAACGCTATGGAAGACCAGCATTACACATGTATAGAAGACTTGAAAAACTTGACTACAAGGCTAGAAAACTTGTGTGATTTGCGGTTCCTTACTTGCTGCAGAAACCAGGGTTTGATTCCTGTCTTTCTGAGGTTCAAACTTAGTAACTTTCATTTACAAAAAAGTGAAACCTATAGGAACTGTCAAAAATAATTACTAGATGCAGAAATTAAATTTAAGAAAAGGCTCAGTAATGAATGTAATAGGGATCTTGATCAGTCTACTTGTGATTTTAAGTCTCTGGTGTCTGGTATAGATTCAACACATCTTTTGAACGTCATTCAGAGGTGCAATTTGAAATGTATTGCAAGGGTGAATTTTGTTCAGAACAGGAAACTCCAAAAATTAGGATATAATACGATTAATAATCTAGCAGTTAATGATCTTGTCTTTAATTATTCTTCCAAAGTTCTCAGTGATATTAAAAAATCTGCCCTTCGTAAAGGCCTGAAATTCTCTTACTCCAAAGAAGCTTAATTTTTACGATCATTTCCTTAACTTTGAGTTATTTTTTAAGGACCTTTTTAAACATTCATTCTTTAACCCACAGAGTAAAGGTTTTAACTTTTTATCTAATAATTTACGTAATTTAGCTTTTACTTCATTTTATGCTTTTAACCCTTATGGCAATATACCTAATATGGAGGTGGAAAAGTTTCAAAGTCTAAGAAATCTGTCTTTGGACAAGTCATTAGTGGTTACAAGACAAGGCAATGGCGTTGTTCTTTTGGACAGGAATGTTTGTCGATAAAATGTTAGATATTTTAAATGATGCAACTAGATTTGCTAATGTAACTGGTGACCTTTTTGCTTTAATTTTAAAACAGGAAGATAAAATTAATAGGTATCTTAGAAAACTTAAATCTAATAATATAATCTCAGACAGTTTTTTCTAAATTATTTGTTTCTGGATCCAGCCCAGGTATTATGTATGGACTCCCTAAAATACACAAACCTAATTGTCCACTTGGGCCAATTTTATCGGCACTAGGAACTTTTAGTTATAACCTTTCAAAATTCTTGGTTTCCATACTATCACCTATAACTTATAATTTGTATACAGCATGGGATTCTTTTTCTTTCGTTAGAGAAATTACCTCATTAAATAATAATTCTTACACAATGGCTAGCTTCGATGTAAAATCTTTATTTACCAATGTGCCTGTTGCAGAAACTATTGATATATGTATTGACAATCTTTTTAATAATACTGATACTGTGCAGGGTTTTAATAGAGGTCAAATGGAAGAACTACTAACATTTTCCGTGGAAGACCTTATATTTATATTCAACGGTGAATATTTTAAACAAACTGAAGGTGTTCAAATGGGTCTGCCTCTTGGTCCCACCTTAGCTAACGCGTTTCTTTGTCATCATGAAGTCAAATGGCTGAATGAGTGTCCTTCCAATTTCAAACCGTTTTTTTATAGAAGATATATTGATGATATTTTTCTCCTGTTCAAATCACCAGACCATATCCCTTTGTTTTGTAATTACCTTAATTCTAAACACCCTAATATTGAATTTACTTCAGAATCTGAATATAATAGATCTGTCCTTTTTGGACATTACGATAATAAAAACTAATTCCTCTTTTGAAACTTCCGTCTACCGAAAGCCGACATTCACCAATCTTACTACGAACTTTTCTTCCTTTATCCCTTTAGGTTTCAAACGAAGTTTAATTTCGACTCTGACGAACAGAGCTTTCAATATCTGTTCAGATTACTTTAAACTACACGATGAATTAGATTTCATCCGAAAACTCCTTACCAAGAATAATTTCCCTTCTAGACTGGTGGAGACTACAATAGGCAGAACCTTAAATAGACTAATAAACCCCACAACTAGAGACTTAATTACAGTCCCCAAAGATATCCTGTATTTCACTTTGCCTTATATGGGAACCTCAAGTTTTAACATTAGAAATAAACTTTTAAAATTGCTCAAGGAATTATACCCACAACTATGTATAAAAATTATATTCACCCCGTCTCAATCGATTTATCAGTTATTTAAATATAAGGATGTTATTCCTACACTTCTTAAGTCATCCATAGTTTACCAATACAAGTGTGACCACTGTATGGGGTCATATAGGTAAAACTAAAAGACATTTAAAATCTCGTATTTACGAATATATATATATATATATATATAACTTAAGTAATTGCAACAATATTGTGTAAAATATGAAATGTTTCCAATAATATTAGTTTGTGTAGCATTTAAGAACGAGTCTTATGCTCTGTAGCGTATTTAAAATGTAATGGTTGCTAATTCTGTAACTATTTTAAGTTGGATATAAATATATAATATATAAAAAAATTTATACCAATGTCATTCCTATGTGTGTGAGAAATTGAGTGACATATTACGTAGAATTGTATCGTATACAGTAACCGTTATTATGTACTATTTTATAAGACATTCCTCATGGCTCTATCACTTTAATAAATTGTTGAAGATACATGGCTTGTTCTCTCCTACCACACACACACACACACACACACACACACACACACAAAAAAAGAAAAAACGCATCACTTCGTCGATGATACGACAATCGCTGGGCTGAGTGTGCAGTAAAACTTGTACCTCGGTGTCCAAATCCTGGTCCACGATTTGAGTTTCTTCAAACTATTACGAAAAGTTTCTATAACCCGATCGAGTTCCACATCGGTCCTTTAAGGAGAGAGGACACGGTTGTAGACAGAAATTTTAAAATTATTTTTTGCCAGTTCATACTACGCACCGCCCGCCGTCACTGGGTCTCGAAGACGGGCACCGCTGGCGTTTGTGCTGGAGGCAGGGAGAGAGAGAGAGAGAGAGAGAGAAGAGAGAGAGAGAGGCGAGGCTTAAATAGCTAGGGTACCCGGCCAAATAATAAACAGTAACCAATTAGCCTAAACGGGCCATTCACATATACTTTGATACACTCTTTGTATGGTAAAAGTTACTTGAAAGAGATCTATGGGGAAAATATTGAACGCCTGGTTAGACTAGTTTAATGCCCGAATAGGTTAACTGATTGCATGGTTAGCTCAATTGTACGCGCTTGACGAAGGGCTAGGTTAAACCAACGATAAAATTCCTCCCCTTAAAGTTTGCGGTAATTCATTCTTGGTACAAGTCAAAATATGGTTAAATTATGTATCTTTATAAAAATAATTAACACTTACAAAGGGTTTTAATATCGCGGATTTTAATAAAAATAATCAAGAGACTTTCAAATTACTTTTAAAACACTTTTAAAGGAGTTCGAAAGTCTTCCCTTAATACAACTCAACTTATTTAAAACTGTCAAATTTGTTCAATGAAGATTTTAAAAACATTGAATTTACGTTTAAATTTTTTTAAAGACATACTAATTAATGTTCAATTCTTATTTTGAAATTCAAGCAATTAAATAAGTTTTTAATTACAAAATAAGGAATTAATAACCACACGTCTAAATTTGCTCGCTTATTACAGCTTTGAAATTTTAAAAATCTGTGGGCTGCTAAAGCCAATTCTGATAAAGACGCCCTCAGAATCGGCATCGGGGGCCAATCAGAAATTCTCGACCCAACGAATAGGGCGTGAGATCGAGCCTACGACATTGTGATTGGTTCAAAACCTGCATACATATGACATAACCATCCCCCAGAGACATTGTCCGCCAATCAGGAAGCCTTCGAGTCGGCGATTGGCATTCTGACCTCGGCGTACAATTGGTGCGACGCGCTGCATATAAAAGTGTCCACGGTGAATTTGGGCCATACCAGTTATTTTGCCCGTGAATAACCATGCAATACTAGCATCATGGACACTGCCAATCAAGCAGGACCCTATTGTTTACCAGACTTATATGAAGTTGGAAATCTCACATAAGCCATACACACACACACACACACACATATATATATATATATATATATATATATATTAGGGTTATGACATTTTTATAACCTCATGTTCCTGTATCATAAATCGATGAACTTTTGCCCCCTGACAATGAAAATAACAGTTTTTTCGATATATTTTGAAAAAACTTCACCCCAAAATAAAAATTAATAAAATAATAAATCGAAATTTGCATGTTTATTTCACAATTATTATACATAAACATATATTATATTATACAACATTATACCTATACAATACATATTAATTATACAAATACAATATTATACATTTACTCTATTATTGTTTTAATTGTTTTAATTATTGCTTAAAATAAACCTGTGATTAAGGTTGTCTTTATTTTTACAGTTTACGTAAAGTTCTTGCATCACCTTAATGGCACGTTCCGCACATTGGTTGCTCCTTGGTATAGCTATTGCAGATGGGTCTCTGTTCCAGTGATTTTCCAGAGTATTTAGTGCTTTTCGGTATTGTTGCAAGATATTGGACAATTTATGATAATCATCTTTCTTTCTCGAATATAATAATATACTATATTTGCTTTCGGGGTGACATTTTTTTTTAATTCTGAAGAATTAGGCCCTTTTTTATTGTTTTCAAGCAAAAGTTCATCGATTGATGATACAGGAAACAATATTTATGACAAAATTAAAAAGTCATAACCTTAATATATATATATATATATATATATATACACGAAAGAGTGACTTTATCATGTCTTCCTGCAGTGCCGGTGCCACCTTCAATCTCTTTGCCGCTGCCGACCGGAACGGATTATTTTCATCACAAGCCGTAGCAAACATTTGTGAATCCGAAAGGTTGACATAGCGGAAGTAAACACAATTGAAATATGAGTATAAAAGTACTTCCGGCCCTGTAAATTAAAGTATTTGTACTCTATTAAGTATTTAGAGAGCGAATTTTCAAATTATTTTGTTTATCAAATAATTATTAATTAAGCAATAATTTAAAAAATAAAAATTAAAGAAAGGGATTGGTAGATAAATAGTATAAATTATGTATTTTTATAAAGTTCCATAATTTAACCATATTTTTGCTCGTACCAAGAATGAATTACTGCAAACTTTAAAGGGACGGATTTCCAGCGGTCCCGGGTTCGAGGCGAGGTGACGGCAGGCGATGCGTAGCATGCCCAACTAATCATGCTTCCACACAATAAAGAAAGGGGGTTGGTAGTTAAATGGTATAAATTAAGTATTTTAAAGTGTACGCGTTATGATTTATTACATAATCTTTACTAATTTGTGAAATGTGATTTAATCTGATTACCGCTCTCTCTCTCTCTCTCTCTCTCTCTCTCTCTCTCTCTATATATATATATATATATATATATATATATATATATATGAGGAAACACGGAGTGGTGCTCAAGCGCTTTCGTCTAATGACATCCTCAAGAACACTGAAGTAAATAAAGAGTTCAAGACTATATATAGGCTACAAAATATATATATATATAGTAAATATAGAAATAAAAATTGTGGGAGGAGCATACAAATTTGTAAGGAAAACTACCAATTTTAGCACTTTGCCAGAATTCAATACAAGATCAAATTGATTGTTTACAACCAATTTTATAAATAATGCCTGAATGATATATAGGTCACAAAAAAATAAAAAATAGAAAATAAAAATAAATAAAAAAATAAAAAATGTAAAAGGAGCAAACAAATTTATAAGGGAAAATTACCAAAGGTTTAGCACTCTGCCCTCTTGTCTAAATCCGTTCTGAACGAATTCAAAACAACGGGATCGAGTTGAAAAAGACCTTTGCTAATGTTGAAGTTATTTATAAGTTGAATAATAGCAGACTCAAGAATATTTCTATTAACAATGTTGCTAGAGTGAAACAAAACTGAAGCATTATTCCAATCAATACAATGGGATAACTCTGACAAATGGACAAAAAGGGCACTGGACGACTGTCCCGTTCTAACGGAATATTGATGCTGTTTTACACGCGTGTGCAAATCCTTTCCCGTCTGACCAATGTAAAAGGAATCACATTGTTTACAACCAATTTTATAGAAATTTTATAAAAATAACGATTCATTACATATTACTAAAGCGGACAAATCTAATTCGATCGTCATCATGGACAAAAACAGTTATGTTGAAAATATGAATACGTTTTTGAGTGATCGTGACACGTACAAACCCTAAACAGAGACCCACCGGAGGATGTTAATAAAATGTTTAACAGAAAATTAAGAGAAATATTAAAAAACAACTATAATGCGCTTTCGCAGCAGTTTATTCGTATCAATCCGTCACTACCATATCTGTACGGCTTAGTAAAAAAAACACAAAGTTAATAATCCCATGAGGCCTATTGTTAGCTCAGTAGGCTCCGTAATCTATAAGGTATCTAAATGGTTGGTTAGTTTATTAACGCCGTTAGTTGGCTCTATTTCCAAGTCACATATTGTAAGTAGCATGGATCTTATTACAAATTGAAGTTTCCTAATGACCATAATTTCAAATTGGTAAGTTTTGATGTATGCTCGTTATTCACAAAATTCCCTGTTGATGACCTACTTGATGTTTTAAAAGATAAGATCTCTGAATATTCTTTCCCTGTTCAACACAACACTCTTATTGAGTTAATTTAGTTTATTTTCAAACTGAAATTTACAATCTTTGACACAAAGTTTTATGCTATGTCGTTTGGATTGGCGATGGGAAATCCCCTTTCACTTGTACTAGATAACTTGTATAGGGAATTTTTTGAAAGTAGAATTTTGCCTACGATTGTTAATTTTAACCTGGTTTGGTACACGTATATAGATGGTATTTTATAGTCTAGTCAATCTAGGCTATATTTTTGGTCAACCTGGAAGTAATTGTAACAAAAATGGTTTCATCGTTTTTGACATCCCCAAATATTCAAAAATAACATATTAAAAACTTACCACCAGTGGGTGAGGCAATTTCTCAGAAAAATGGAATTTGCATTAACCCCTCACAACCCCAAGTTGGTAGGTCAAAATGACACCATCTTGTATTTTTCGTCCACAGCTAACCTTTAACATTAATATTTTTTCTACAAATTTTCAGTAATCCTTCCTAGATGGTTAGCAAATATTTTTAGTTGATAAAAAATTACTCAGTCCATAGGGGCACTCCCATCTCATGCTAAAAGACGAAAAACGGAACATCGCGCTGCGTATCGACCGCGATTGTAGGCGTTATTGACCATTGCTCAAGTACTCAAGTAAAATTGACCATTGGACATCATAATCGTAGAGGCTTTGATTAGGTCTTTCAAATGAACCCCAACACCACTAGTCTATCCTTTATAGTTTCGAAGATAATATATATTTTCATATTAACGACGTTCACTTGTTCTGATTTCATTTTTTGGACATAACTCTTGGATAAACTAAGATATTGATCTGAAATTTAGTTTATAGAAAAAATATAGCATGCTATGACAACTCAAATCAATACATAACGATTTCACAGGGATAGGCATTTTGATATAGCCTATGCGTGATGGTGAGTTAGTAAAAATCTGGGTCTGTATTATTTTCGTCACTGTTCTCTGCATTCTCTATGTCCAAAGGGTGCTGACAGTTCAGACAAGAAACACCTTGGCATTCGCCACACAAGGCACTCTACCTTGCAGTTACATCTGAAAAGTTTTAGTAAGCTTTCTGGTGCTGGAGCTTTCGAGGTATAAACTGGTAGCAGTTTTCCTCTTTTCACAGTCCAACCCCATTCTTCTGGATCAAGATCTTCCAGTCCTCTCCAAACTTGCACATGGAGGTAAACACGCAATGAATGGAATGATGCAGCTGCGGATGTTGGAGGCAAGCTCTCGGGAGACACAACTTTCATACTTGCAGCAACTTTCCGGTAGAATCTTGTGACACGAAGCTTATCAAGCGAGCTTTCTTTTTTTCCGCCATAAACAATAAGCAACAACTTTTCTCCAGCAGTAATAACTTCTTCTCTTGTTGATGTTGAGTTGTTGAAAACTTGGCTTAAGCGTTGAAAGCTTTCGTCTTTCTTAAACTTTTGCAGGGCCACATCTTTACCAATGGAGAACAATCTGGACGTTGTATCACACCCAAGTAAGGCGTGAATAAGCAAGATTGCTTCGCAAATCTTCAATCCTAATTTCGATTTAGCGTACTTGATGTCCCACAGTTTGGTTTTCGCTTTCGATCGAGTTTTTTGCTCTGATGTGAAAAATATTCTGTGACCATCTACATCAGCATGATGGAGCAGGAGAATGAGTAGATCGGTATCTTCTGCAATAACAACTGTTGGTTTACTTCTGGCAGATTCAATTGCTGTCTGTACAATCAAAAGGTCTGCATCACCAGATGATTGGATTGCTTTCATGTTTTCTTCGTTCATTTTAGTCGCCAACATTACTAGAAATCTCTGCTTGTTGTCGAGGTTAGTAAGAAACTCGTCTTTCTTCATATTTAGCTTCATTTCTCCTGTTAAACGTACAGGTATGCCCTGCTTGCCTTTGGTTCTGCGAATGTGGGTTGTATCTTTGGTACAAGGCTTCCCGTCATACCCATCAAATACAACGACTGTTCCCTCTCCGTAATGCTTGAGGACGTATTCTACATAAGTTTTGCAAATCTCGTATGTTCTTCCTTTTGTCCATTGTACTCTGTGGAGTAAGGATCCTCCATCGAGGACATATGAAATATCTTTAGGAAGTGAAGCATCTGATTCATCAGGCGCAGTTGAAGACCAGATAGAATTTGCTAGCTGTGGTTTTTTGCTTCCCTTAACAAACCGTCTGTCTCTATAAGTGCAGGAGGAAATGTGCACAGCTCATACGAGAATGCTGTCTCCAAGTCTACAGCTGATCCCATACCTCTGACAGTGGTTATTAGACGTTGGAATAACAAGAGAGGATCAACGGGAATAACTTCTTCATCTATCTTAATAGTTGATCTTGCTTTCATTGTTATGGCCACGTCTTTCTTCTTGAACGTATAATCTGCAACTGGTTTTCCGGACATTGAAGCAAGAATGTTGCTTCCAATAACCTTGGCATTGTCTACATTGACAGTTGAAATAGCAATTTCTCCTGTGTCAATGCTCATGAGTTCCTTTCGGTTGTCGAAGGGGTTTCTTGCCACAGCGTACGCCAAGATTTTCAATGAATCTTTGAAATCTCTTTCAAGTCGTGCCTGTCTTGTTTCTTTATGCTGCTCACTACCTTCATACGTTACATCTGTAACTTCCTGCATCGCACGGTTTATTTCTGCACAGGCTGGTGTCGACAGTAGCCAAACTGATCTTTGTACCTCAGTCATTCCTCGTCCGTGAGTTAGTCCACCTGTTGTTTTCAAACTCCTCATAAGAACTTGTTCTATAACCAGATCTGTTGAGAGTCCAGCCCAAAATCTATTACTTCTGCGAACAACATGATAGCCTTCTCTAAACTTTGCGTAAACATTTGGATGTGTCTCTTTT
This sequence comes from Bathynomus jamesi, assembly GCA_023014485.1. NCBI lineage: Eukaryota > Metazoa > Arthropoda > Malacostraca > Isopoda > Cirolanidae > Bathynomus > Bathynomus jamesi. The sequence goes on along the minus strand of JAJOZX010000362.1, from coordinate 1,432,794 downwards.
AGATTTAACATTTTTTGAAGATAGATGCGTGTTGACTTAGCATACGCAAAATGTCCAGACGCTGCGAAAAATGGTAGCATGCTATACTCTGCCAGTAAATGAAGAAGGAAGTTTCCTGTTCTTTCGGCTTTTATGAATGTGCATAGTATTTCGACCATTTATGTATTGGAACCACAGTTTTGCAATTCTCGAGGAATCTAAGCTATGTTTGTAGTTCTCCAGTTTCTCAATCATCTTTTTGAAGACCTCCTCCTTTTCTACATCTTCCGAACTTATTTCTCCTGAGATTGATTTATCAAGTAAATCTGAGATCTGTATTAAATCGAAGTTATCAGCAAAATTGAAAACATCTGACTGAGTGTATTCTTCATCATTGTCTAACTTAATAGGGCACTCGTATATTTCTGACATCATTATTGCATGAAGGGCACCTACAACTAGTAGATGACCACGAACGGCTCGAGATATTGCTTTCCCACTTAGCATGTGGGGCACCGTGTTTTCAGCATAGACAGTTTCTAACATTGTCTGCAGTCCGGAAGAAGTCATGAGATGCCCAAGATCCAAGGAAACTCATGGCAGTGTGGAGCCCACCAAGTCGCAACACTATTTCTTTCAAAGGGCTTGCATCATCCACACTTTCTTGGATTTCAGTTCCCTTCCAGTACAGTGGCTGATCAAATGTTAGTACCGGTGACATGTTGTAGCGCTTTGCTTGCTCAGACACAAAATGCATGGTTGACAAAATGCACGATTCGTCGCTGGATTGCATATCGATCATCGGCATGAATATAACGGAAGCCTGTCCAGGGTGCTCTCCTTTATGCACCATTTGCATAAAGCCATTCCACAGTGGTCGTTGAGGTTTCAGCATCCAGGCACAATTCCATAAAATGTTGAAGCAACTTGTTGGATCATCGGCATGAAATTGAAATTGATGCAAATCTTTGTATGTTAAGGCGCAAGAAGATTTTCTGCGCGAGCGAAATATGTGTTTCGATGCTGCAAATGTCCACGATCTCCTTTGATGTGACATCTATTCTTGGCACTAATTTCGTGGAAGCTACCTTGGGAGTAACTGTAACAATTATACCCATACCGTGGAATGTATTTAGACCATCGATTGTTCTAATATTGTGATCAACATTGTCACCAACATGTTGTATGAAAGATTCATTGTCAATTCCTTCAATTTCTGTCCCCTGATGATACGCCGCACTTCTTTCAAACTTCTGAACCTCTGAGTAGGAAGAGCAAAATCCGTGACTGTGTAAAGAGTCAATCAAAAACCTTGATCCAAATTGTCTATGCATTTGCACTCCCAAGCCAATCTGAAGTGGGGCAATTATTGCTTTTGGTCTGACTGCTTGCATTATTGCCTGCCCAATAGAGGCAATTCGTAGGTCACTGCTTTTGGCAACAAACATCTTTTCAAGCAGTAATCGTAAAGATTTGGGAAGAAATTCTTTGCAACGGGCACGAGATTCTATGTCTTGGGTGGATGGATACATTGTTGAAGAACTATCGCATTCTTTAATTTCACTTTTTAGCAGCTTTGCCGCAGTTTCAATAATGCGATTTTTTTCAGTTTCTACGTCATCTGATTTCTTGCTTTTATAGAAATCATAGAGAATATTCTTGGTTTTTGATCTGAATGTGACAACATTATGTTTCCCATTAATCTCCGTGACAACAATTTCATCTTTAAAATGCTCCATCAAACGACTTTTCAGCCATTTGGAAGTATATGCATGACTTGATGAATCTTTCAGATGATCCTGCATTATTGACAAAAGATCATTGATTGTGGTTTGTTCATCATCATTTTCTCGCAAATAATTCGCCACAAAAGCAAAGGCAGACTCTTGAGATTCATCATAAGGCCGACCCCTTTTTAAACTTTGACTCGTTTGTGTGTTACTATCGTATAGTTTTGGAATACCTTTTCCAATACGAAAGTTAGTACTACATGCTTGATGATACACCGCATCTTCTGAATGTAAATCATTTACAAAAGCTATACGCCCTTTTACATCAACTGCCCAGCCATCCTTGCGCTGTTCGCAAACTTTTAGAATACTGATATCAAACTCACGATTCTTGCACATCACTTGAAAAGCTTTATTGTCCCGTTTATCTCTTTCGGTGATGCGATTTTTGCAGAACAAACAATCCAATTTGTAATTAAAGTCGTGATCAGATCTTAAACTAAGTTTAAATGCAGTGGCATCAGAAGATGTGGATGCTTTCTTTTTATTGTAAGATGCAATGTTCTTATTAATATATGGATCTCTACATGATCTGTGTAGTTTGTCTCCAGCTGTGACAAAGATGTCATCGTCTCTTTCTCTGCTAGCATTGCAAACACCCAAGGCACCTTTTTCTGTTAGTGTCACATAAGAATCACGGTCATCTATGACTTCTTTACATATTGCACAGGTTTCGAAACGTTCAGAATCCATTTTGACCTGAAACAAAATAATAGAATTAATTAATTTTATTGCAAAATTACAGTGTTAATTTTGTTTTAGAAACTGATTGGACCTGGAAGTAATTGCATTTTTAAGTGCCAAGTTTAGGATTCAGGCGTATTAAGAAACTCGGATCATATATGATTTCGCATAGCGGCCATCCTGAAAATCCAAGTTGGCCGCCGTGGTGGGCCTACCGCCCACCTGACAATATCCTAAGCGCTATAATTATATTTCCTGACCCTGAAAATGTATGTTTAGACACAAAAATTGTGAACCTACATATATTAGAAACGAAGATATAAGTAAATGCAGGTTTTACATACGTCGGCCATCTTGAAAATTCATGATGGCCGCCATAATTGACAAACTAAGTATCAGACACTATTCTAATCCATTTTAATGGTTTCGTTGACCATTAAATCCTACAGAATGATATATTACAACAAGAAATTGATTGAATAGTAAAAATTTGGTGCCACTTTATTGTTACCGATGGTAGCGGCCATCCTGAAAATCCAAGTTGGCCGCCGTGGTGGGCCTACCGCCCACCTGACAATATCCTAAGCGCTATAATTATATTTCCTGACCCTGAAAATGTATGTTTAGACACAAAAATTGTGAACCTACATATATTAGAAACGAAGATATAAGTAAATGCAGGTTTTACATACGTCGGCCATCTTGAAAATTCATGATGGCCGCCATAATTGACAAACTAAGCATCAGACACTATTCTAATCCATTTTAATGGTTTCGTTGACCATTAAATCCTACAGAATGCTATATTACAATAAGAAATTGATTGAATAGTAAAAATTTGGTGCCACTTTATTGTTACCGATGGTAGCGGCGGCCATCTTGGATTTACGGAAATTGGCCTGGCCCGTTTGTGATAAGTTTTTAATATATCATTTATGATGAGGTAAGGGTGCGAAAACAGTTAAAACCATTTCTGTCACAATTACTTCCAGGTCCAATCACAGATTGACTGGACTATTATGCCTTTGGCCTAACAATTTGGATGTTGACTTATTTCTTGGGAGGCTCAACAATTTAGTCCCATCTATTAAGTTCACAGTTGAAAGAGAAAATGATGGAAGCTTAACTTTTCTGTATCTAAAAATTTAGAGATGCTCTAATCAGTTCAAATTTGAAGTTTATCATAAGCCTACTAATAACTCTCATGTGCATTTTTATTCTGATCATCATCCCTTAATTAAATCCTCTATTTTCTCTGCTATGTTTCTTAGAGCATTGAGAGTTGTCAGTCCTGAATTTTTAGATTCCGAGTTATGCAATATCATGAATATTGGTACTAAATTATGTTATCCTAGTTCATTTTTAGATAACTGCCTTAGGAAAGCCAAGAATAGGTATTATAATAATGTAACTGTAAAGGAATTTGAGCGTAAAAATATCCTTAGCTTACCTTACTATATTAATTTTCAATATCTTCCGACTTTACTTAAAGCAATTGGCATCAATGTAGTCTTTAAGTATAATAATACTGTCAAATACCGCCTAATCAAGAATAGCCCGGATAATGTGGTTGGTTGTGTGTATTCGATCGGATGTACACAATGTAACTTAGTGTATATAGGCCAAACGGGTAAAACGTTAGATATTAGGGTAAAACAGCATAAATATGCGTGTAGAACAGCAAATAATTCCAATGCATTGTTTAACCATATGTATAGATGTAATCATAGCATCAAGTGGGATAGTTCTAAAGCACTTGTTAAAAACAGAGATATAATTGAAAGAAATATTCTAGAATGTGCATTTATCCATTTTAAAAACAATTTCAATAACAGTGCGGGAATGTATAAAATTGACAATATCTTGTTAAAATTTCTTTTGCCTCTCATTAACTCTTGTTAAGTATGTGCTGATTGTTTTGGTTTCCGCACATTGTATATATTAATGGACATCTTGCCTTCTCTCTTCACTTCCTGACGAGGTGTAGCTCTGAATACACGAAAGGCCTTGGAATCGTTTTTCTTTTTCCTTGTCGGTTTGCATCGTTCATTCATTTCACGTGTTTAATTGTGAAATTCATGCCATATATATATATCTATATATATATATATATATATATATATATATATACACACACACACATATATATATATATATATATATGATGAGTAAAACCACGAAGGAAAGGAAACACAGAGTGGTGCTCAAGCGCTTTCGTCTAATGACATCCTCAGGAACACTGAAGTAAATAAAGAGTTCAAGACTATTATATAGGTTACAAAAAAAATATATATAAATAATAAATATAGAAATAAAAATTGTGGGAGGAGCATACAAATTTGTAAGGAAAACTACAATTTTAGCACATTGCCCGAATTCAACACAAGCTCAAATGGATTGTTAACAACCAATTTTATAGATAATGCCTGAAAAAAAAAATAAATAAATAAATATATAAATAAAATAAAAAATAAAAATAAAAATAACTTGAAAAATAAAAATTGTAAGAGGAGCATACAAATTTATAAGAGAAAATTACCAAAGATTTAGCACTCTGCCCTTCTTGTCTAAATCGGTTCTGAACGAATTCAAAACAACGGGATCGAGTTGAAAAAGACCTTTGCTCATGTTAAAGTTATTTGTAAGTTGGATAATAGCAGACTCAAGAATATTTCTATTAACAATGTTGCTAGAGTGAAACAAAACTAAAGCATTATTCCAATCAATACAGTGGGATAACTCTGACAAATGGACAAAAAGGGCACTGGACAACTGTCCCGTTCTAAAGGAATATTGATGCTGTTTTACACGCGTGTGCAAATCCTTTCCCGTCTGACCATTGTAAAAGGAATCACATTGTTTACAACCAATTTTATAGATAATGCCTGAATTATTGGTAGGGCTATTTTTTACTATGATATTTTTCACAATATTGTTATATGAAAATGCTACATTAATATCCAAAAGTTTAAGTACATTAGCAATGCCTAAAAAGCCCGGGAAAAATGAAAGTACTAAAATATTCTTTGACAAAGTGCGAGTGTTATTATTCATACGATAGAAAGTTCGTTTTGCCTTGTTAAGACAAAACTCCATAAACGCAGGTGGATAACACAGATCACTTCCAATACCGTTGAATTTTTCCAATTCGGCATCGATGTATTCCGGACTGACGATCCTAAGGGCGCGGAGAAACATTGAAGAAAAAATGGCCTTCTTAGTGGGGTTGTCATGTCCCGAGTAAAAGTGTACGTAGGACAAATTGAATTGTTTGTTTTTTTCCGATAGATACTAAACTTAAAACCTGGGCTTTCCCTATGTACACGCACATCCAAAAACGGGATTGAGTTGTCTTGTTCCACTTCTAAAGTAAACTTAATGGAGGGGACTTGATCATTTAACTGAAGGAGGAAGTCATCTAGGTCACGATTTATAGGCCAGATACACAAAATATCGTCGACGTACCCAACCATGGGATGCCAACCCCCAAGATTCTTGGAATGTAAGTAATTTCGAAAAACTCCATATAAATATTGGAGAGGAGGGGCGACAAGGGGTTGCCCATGGCCATCCCAAAAACTTGTTGATAATACTCGTTATTGAAAGTGAATTTACAGTCTTTGATGCAAAGCTTAATAAGTTCCAAAACAATGTGTGCAGGTAGTGGCAGGTCATACTTATGTAATTCTCGGGAGAGAAAGTCAAGCATATCGTCAATCGGCACTTTTGTAAACAATGGACAAACGTCAAAACTGATCAATCTATCGTTGGTTTCAGTACGTGCATTATTCAATTTTTCAGTAAGATCCATGGAATTTTTTGCATGTGAATCAGAGATAGTTTCGAGAATGGGGGACAAGACTTTGACAAGCCATTTGGAGAGTTTACAAGTAATAGAGCCCACCGAGCTAATAATAGGGCGCATAGGGTTGCCAGGTTTGTGGGTTTTAATAAGACCGTAAAGGTAGGGCAGAGAAGGTGAAGTGGACATGAAAAGCAGAATTAAGTCCTTATGATCTTTGAGAATGCGTTTCAAGCCACTATTAAATGATTTGATAACGTCATCCTGCGTGTTCTTCCTAAGTTTACTGTATGTGGCGGGGTCCTGGAGAAGCTCGTTCATCTTTCTGATGTAGGCCGCTTTGTCCATAATAACTATGGTGTTAGCCTTGTCTGCTTTAGTAATATGGAGCTCCCCATCTTTTTTTAATTGTGAGAGGCTATTGCGAAAACGTTTAGGAAAGTTATTTAGTACTTCCATTTTTCCCGGGCTTTTTAGGCATTGCTAATGTACTTAAACTTTTGGATATTAATGCAGTATTTTCATATAACAATATTGTGAAAAATATCATAGTAAAAAATAACCCTACCAATAATTCAGGCATTATCTATAAAATTGGTTGTAAACACTGTGATTCCTTTTACATAGGTCAGACGGGAAAGGATCTGCACACACGTATAAAACAGCATAAATATCCCGTTAGAATGGGACAGTCGTCCAGTGCCCTTTTTGTCCATTTGTCAGAGTTATCCCACTGTATTGATTGGAATAATGCTTCAGTTTTGTTTCACTCTAGCAACATTGTTAATGGAAATAGTCTTGAGTGTGCGATTATTCAATTTACAAATAACTTCAACATAAGCAAAGGTTTTTTTCAACTCGATCCCGTTGTTTTGAATTCCTTCAGAACGGATTTAGATAAGAAGGGTAGAACGCTAAACCTTTGGTAAACTTGTATGCTACTCTAATAACTTTTATTTTTCAATTTATTTTTATATATATCGAACTTAGACAAGAAGGGCAGAGTACTAAAACCTGGGCAGATTTCCAGTATAAATTTGTATGCTCCTCTTATAAGTTTTGTTTTTAATTTAATTTTTCAATTTATTATTTTTTTAATTAACTATAACATTGGTTGGAAACAATTCATTGATCTTGTGTTGGATTCGAGCAAAAGTGCTAAAAATCGGTAGTTTTTTCCTTCCAAATTTGTATGCTCCTCCCACAATCCTTTAATGTTTAATTTTTATTTTTATTCTCCGTTTATTGTTATATATATATACGTTACAGAAAAAAAAAAAATATATATATATATATATACAATAACGGAGAAATAAAAATAAAAATTAAACATTAAAGGATTGTGGGAGGAGCATACAAATTTGGAAGGAAAACTACCGATTTTTAGCACTTTTGCTCGAATCCAACACAAGATCAAATGAATTGTTTCCAACCAATGTTATAGTTAATTAAAAAAATAATAAATTGAAAAATTAAATTAAAAATAAAACTTATAAGAGGAGCATACAAATTTATACTGGAAATCTGCCCAGGTTTTAGTACTCTGCCCTTCTTGTCTAAGTTCAATATATATAAAAATAAATTGAAAAATAAGTTATTAGAGTAGCATACAAGTTTACCAAAGGTTTAGCGTTCTACCCTTCTTATCTAAATCCGTTCTGAAGGAATTCATAACAACGGGATCGAGTTGAAAAAAACCTTTGCTTATGTTGAAGTTATTTGTAAATTGAATAATCGCACACTCAAGACTATTTCCATTAACAATGTTGCTAGAGTTGTTGTTGTTGTTGTTGTTTAACCGATCAGCCCACCCTGATCGAGCAAGCCGGCGGCACGCAGGTAACCGATCGCCCTCTCCGGAGTGGACCAGAGGTTCAGCGCACTCGTGATGTTGTGTTGTGTTCGTTGTTGTGCTAGAGCGGTACAGTCCGTCATAATGTGTTCAATTGTTTGTGGTGTGTCTTGGCACAGGTGGCAGGTGTCGTCTATGGAGTTGTCTAGTCTGTGTTTATATGTCCATAAGTTGGGGTGATGTCCACATCGGAATCGTGCTAAGTTAACTCGATCCGATCTGCTCAGGCTGATCTCTGACCTGTTAATGGGCGGCGGCTTCGCACCTAGGACCGCATTCGGACCGAGTCGTGTCAGTGCTTTGTGGGTTAGGTGTGTGTGTATGTGTTTTCTGTACTGTGTGATGTCTGTGGGGCGTGGTATGGAATGGAGTATTTGGTTATAATGTCTCTCTGGTGTTACCTTAATGGTGCGAGGTGTTGGTGCATGATTGTACATGTAGTGGCAAGGGTGTTGTGGGTTAGTTGTCGCTGCTGCCATGAATTGTGTTCCCCTCATGTCTAAATGTTCCCTAACTTTTAGTATTTTTGTTTCTGTGTGCAGGTGTTCTATTGGTGTTGTTTGAGTGCATCCTGTAATGATACGAAGTGCGTTGTTTTGTATTGTTTGTAAGGTGTTTATGTGTGTGTTTGAGATAATGGGTGCCCAGCATGGGCTAGCATAGTCCATAACTGAGCGAATATATTGTTTGTAGATGAGTGATGTTGTTTCCTGCTGGTGTCCAAAGTTTGTGCCTGTTAGTACCCTAAGCGTGTTAAGTCTTGACGTACATTTGTTTTTAATGTCCTGAATGTGGTTTGCAAAAGATAATGATGTGTTGTATGTGACCCCAAGTATTTTGGTCCTGTGAGTGTGTAGAATGTTGATGTTGTTTAGTGAAAGCTGTGGAATTACCTGGTGTTCTTTTGTGTTGCTTGTAAGCAAGGTGATGGTTGATTATGTGGGCGCTACTTTGAGTCTATTGTGTGTGAGCCAGTCTTGTATACTGTTTATGTATGTTTGTAGGTTATTTGTAGCGGTGTCGATGTTGTTGTGGGTGGATGTTAGAGTGATATCATCTGCATATGATGATAAGGTAAGCTTGTTATCTATGGGTGTTGGAATGTCATGCATGTATAAGTTGAAGAGTGTTGGTGAGAGAACAGAGCCTTGAGGGACCCCGTTCGGAAAAAGCTTGTTTTTGGATGACTTGCCATTAAATGTGACATGTGAGTATCTTCCTGAGAGATAGTTGCTCAGCCACCTTTTGGTGTTATTGTGCATGTTTGTGTTGAGTATTTTGTTTATGAGAGGGAAGCGTGGGATAGCATCAAATGCTTTACTAATGTCTATTGTTGCTAATAGTGTACGTTGAGCTGGTCTTCTAGAGTTGATGCCATCCATGATGTGCTGCGTCAGGTTAGTGAGTAATGTCGTGGTTGAGTGGTGAGGTCTGAATCCATGTTGAGTAGGCGATAGTGGTATGTGTGGGTTGGTGATTTGTAAGATTAGTCTTTCTGTTACTTTGGAAGGTGTGCATAGTAAAGTAATGGGTCTATAGGAAGCTGGTTCTGTTGGATTTTTGTTTGGTTTGAGTAGTGTAATAATTTTACCTTGTTTCCATATGTCAGGAATAATACAGTGTTGGTATGAATATGTGCTGATATTTGTGAGAGCTAGTATTCCTTGTGGGCCCAAGTGTTTAAGGTGTATGTTAGATATGTTGTCTGGTCCAGTAGCCTTCGAATTTTTAATGTTTTTGATGATCTTGGTGGTCTGGTCTGTATTGAAGGGTGTAATGGTCGTGTCGAGTCTGTAGGTTTTCTTGTGTCTGGCTGTTTGTTTATCTGCGTGTTTCTGGTTGTTGTCTCTGTTTAAGTGACTTATCTTTGCGTAGTGATTAACTAGAATGTTAGCTTGTTGTGTGTATGTTAGGATATTATTTTGGCTGCGACAGATAGCCGCGTGTGAGGTGTGAATGCCGCTGTTAGAGTGGGTAATGCTGTTTATAGTCTTGTATAGCCTGTATGTATCTGTGGAGTGGTTTAGTGTTGTTATGAATTCCCTGAATGTTTCTGTTTGTTTTTCTTTGAGTTTGTTGTTTATTTCTGTGTTGAGCTGTTGTATCTGCTGCTTTATGGCTTCTGTGTGTGGTGTTTGTGTGTTACGTTTGAGGTTGTTACGTTGCCTTATGAGGTGGGCTATTTCTCTAGTGTAATTTGGGTTGTATTTCCTAATGTTGCCCTTGGGTATGTATTTGTTTGCATTATTGATAATCTGATTAAATGTCTTGAGTGTTGTATCGATGTTTATGATGGGTGTGCTGTTTAATGTGGTGAATTGTTCCTCAGTCTGTATTTTGAACTGTTCCCAATCAGCTTTCTTGTAATTTCTGTAAGTGTGCCTAAGGCTGTTGGGGCAGAGTGTAGAATGTGTTGTAATGATGATGGGCAGTGGTCTGATGACAGTTGTTTTTCTGTTCTCCATTGTGTATGTGTTGCTAGTGAGGGGGAACAGAACGTTATGTCTGGGGAGGAGTTTGAGTATCCTGCTTGATGTGGTATGTGTGTATGTTCTTCTGTATTGTTAAGAATGAAGAGGCTGTTTAGTTGTGTGGCTATGTTGGCGCCTCTGGTGTTGTTTTGGTTGTGCAGGTACCAACTAGTGTCTTTGGCGTTGAAGTCTCCTCCTAAGATGACATTAGTGAGAGAGGCAAGATTGTGTAACTGTGGATTGTAATTGGCTGGCACCTGAGGTGAACTATCTGGTGGGATGTAAATGTTGATTAGTGTGGTGTTGTGTTTTGCGCGTGTTTTAATGTTAACTGCCTGTATTTCTATCGTGTTATCTGCTTGGATTGTGTTTGTAATGTTTTGGGTAGCATCAGTGTAGCTAATGCTTTTACGTATGTAAGTGATGAGTCCACCCCCGTTACCCCCAGTACGATCTTGACGGATCGCCGTGAAGTCAGGGATGGTGGGTGTTTTGTGTGTGCGTTTTAGTTTTGTTTCTTGTATAAGTGCTATGTGAATGTTTTGTTTGTGTACGAATTCCCTAAGCTGCATGATTTTGTTTGTGAGGCCATCTACGTTGTACTGTAATATGTTAATATTATACTTCTGTATGGTCTCATGGTGCTATTGTGTCTATGTCTTTGTGTATGTGACATGTGTAAGTTGTAGTGGGGCCTGGATTAGTCTTAATGTCGCCAGAGAGTAAGAGTAGTTCGGGGAGCACGCAATTGTTCCCTGTAATTGAAAAAATAGCACGCTGAGAATAGGTCCGGCCCCGGGAGCCGATCGGCACTCTGACCGTGCCACGCAACAGGCCGTCGACTGCCAGTCTGGCCAACCGTAGACAGCCCGCTGCACGGAGATTTGAGGAAGTTTGGCCACCAGCGCGTTGATGTTTTGGTTTGACGTCGCCTCTTCGCGTTGACGTGTCCTGCGCTGGAGGATGCAGCCACTGTTTAGAAGTGTTGGTTTTCGTCGTCGTCGTCGTTGGACCTAGGCAAGCTACGGCTTGGGACCGTAGCGCATCTATCCGGTATAGGTTAACCTGGATGATGTAGCCATAAGCACTGCCGCTGGTTAAGTGCCAACCAGTGATTATCTCACTAGCCGTATTGAGTCCGTTAGGCGAAACTGCGACAGTACCAAAGGTGGAAAATATAACCCTTGGATTTCTATTATTTATTTGCAAAATGGACATGGTATTAGATTAAAATAATTATTTGAATATAAATAATTAACTGACAATTGTGATATATAATTAATTATGTTTACATACAATAAAATAATACAGTATACATAAAATTAGTATTAATGTGGTTTACAATTGAATTATGATGGGTAACTAATTTAAAATGAATTTATAGCTATTCCGAAATTCAAGACGGTACAATTAACATTTATCTTGAAACTAAAATAAGAGTATTCACTACACACTCCCCCACCAGAGAGGAAGTTCAAAGAGTTCCGAACGACACAGATTTCCCGTGGACCTTTTTGGTAGTACATGTACCTCGCTTAAGGTTGATTCCAAAACGCAGGCTTAAGACGATCGATAGAAACCTTGTCGACCTTGGAACCGCGCTGGATGAGAAATGATTTGCGCGTACGTCGGAGAACTTCATAGGGCCCGTCATATGGACATTGGAGAGGCCGTTTTGGGACAGGTACACGAACGAAAACGTGGGTGCAAGACTGGAGGGCTGGGGAAACAAAGATGTTCTGTTGGTTAGTCAATCGAGGGGGAACAGGCTGAAGGGACTGCATGTGAGAGGAAAGTGTTTGAGCGAATTCCGTAGGATCACATGACTTATCCCCTGCAGTGAAGTAGCCACCTGGTAGCCGCAGTGTTGTTCCATAGACTAGTTCAGCCGCTGTAGTCTTCAGATCACTCTTAAATGCAGAGCGAATACCAAGCAACACGAGTGGAAGCTTATCAATCCAATGGGAGTCTTCGTGACACATAAGGGATGACTTCAGCTGGCGATGGAAGCGCTCGACGAGGCCGTTAGCTTGCGGATGATACGCACAGGTATGCGCATGTACTGTACCCAACAAGCTGGTAAACTTCTTCCAAAGCGAAGACTCAAATTGGCGACCTTGGTCAGTGATGACTTTTGTCGGCAATCCAAATCTTGATACCCATCCATGAAGAAAGGCTCTTGCAACAGTGTCCGCTTGGATATCAGGAAGTGGGATGGCTTCAGGCCATCTGGAAAAGCGGTCGAGACAGGTGAGCAGATAACGTTGGCCTTGAATCACTGGAAGAGGGCCAACAATGTCTACATGAATTACCTCAAATCGCTGGGATGGGGCGGAAATGCGTCAAAGGGGGACCTGGTGTGCCTTTGGACTTTGGCACGCTGGCAGGCAAGGCACGTTTTGGTCCAATGTTTGACATCCTTCCGCATCGAGGGCCAAACAAAGCGAGAGGTAACCAGGTGTTGCGAAGCACGGATACCAGGATGGGAGGGCTTATGAAGATCCGTGAAGACTGCTTGTCTGTGACATGGAGGGACATAAGGGCGAATAGCAGCTGTTGATACGTCGCAATAGAGGGGCACAGACAATCCTGGCATACTCATTTTCTTGAGGGAAAGTGAGTGAGTGGAGTCTTCTCTGAGCAGGTCTTGTAGTTCCGTATCCTTATCTTGATCCTGTGCAATAGCTTTCCACAGTGTAGAGCTGAGGGTAACAGAAGTAATCTCTATTCTTGAAAGTGCATCCGCTGGAGTGTTCAAGACACCTTGATGTGGCGGATATCTGTGGTAAATTGCGAGATATAATCGAGTTGCCTGATGACTCTGGGAGAGTGGTTACAGCTGTTTTTATTGAAGACAGTGACCAAAGGTTTGTGGTCGGTAAAAACACAAAACTCTCGGCCTTCAAGGAAATGTTGAAAATGCTTCACGTTTAAGTAAATAGCAAGAAGTTCACGTCCGAAAGCACTAAACGCGTTTGGGCTGGCTGCAGCTTTTTCGAGTAAAACGCGATGGGTGCTTGTTGACCGTTAATGGTTTGTTCCAACACCCCACCGATCGCAACATCTGATGCATCGACCGTCAGAGTTAGGGGGGCATCACTGATAGGAAATGACAGAGACAATGCACTATTGATAGCATTTTTGGCATTGTCGAACGCCTGTAAACTATCGCTACACCATACCAATTTCGTTACCTTGCGTTTGTGTGTGATCATAGCGTGTAGAGGAGCAAGAACACTGGCACAGTTTTTAATGAACTTGTGGTAATAATTTACCAAACCTAGAAACCGACGTAACTCACGCTGATTATTTGGCATAGGGTAATTTTTTATCACTTCACACTTGTCCTGAAGGGGGGTAATTCCGTGCTGCGATATCGTGTGACCAAGAAATTCCAAGGTTGGCTGTGCAAACACACACTTAGATGCATTAATAGTAACACCGTATTGTTCTAAGCGTTGAAAGAGGAGTGAAAGATGTTCCTTATGTTCCTCTTCCGTTGAGCTGGCCACAAGCAAATCATCGATGTAGGCATAAACAAAGTCTAAGCCTCTGGTGACCTCGTCTATAAACCTCTGAAAGGTTTGCGCAGCATTCCGTAGCCCGAACGGCATCTTCACAAATTCGAATAATCCAAATGGTGTACAAACTGCAGTCTTGGGAATATCCGAAGGCTCTACGGGAATGGTGGTGGAAAGCCTTACGAGGTCTATTTTACTGAAGATAGATTTGCCGTGGAGAAAAGAAGTAAAGTCTTGGACATTTGGTACCGGATATCGGTCCGGGATGGTTGTCGAATTCAAAAACCGGTAATCCCCACATGGTCTCCAGTCTCCTGACTTCTTCTGGACCAGGTGTAGGGGAGAGGACCAACTGCTTTTGGAAGGTCTTATTATCCCAAGATCTATCATAAGCTGGAATTCCGATTTGGCAGCTTTCAGTTTGTCCGGGGCAAGACGTCTGGGTTTTGCAAACACAGGGGACCTTTTGTTGTAATGTGATGGGTAATGGTGTGCTTAATGGTATCACCCATCTGCATCGGTTGAAGAATTCCTGGATATCGCTGGAAAAGGCACTGGTACATGGAATTAGGGGGAACGAGGGAAAGTGCAGAGTTCGAGGCGTCCGGAAGGGCAACCTGTTGGCAAGAACAGAAAGCAGTGTGGCCTGGTCGCATAAGCGTCGCTTGTCAAGATCCACCAGGAGTTTGAAATGCTGGAGGAAGTCAGCGCCGATTATGGGATGCTGCACTTGAGCACAGATGAAAATCCACTTGAAGGATCGGTGAAGGCCCAAGTTTAGTTCACGCGACTGAGTACCGTACGTGGGTATGCGTGAACCGTTAGCAGCGTATAGAGGCGGAGATTCCGAGTGCGTATGACCAGATTTTTGAGGGAATACACTGACTGACGTCCGGTATCGACCAAGAAATTGACACCAGAGTTCCTGTCCTTTATGAATAACAGGTTGGCAGTGCGAGTACTAGACGCCATTAGGACTCGCTGCTGGGGGTTTCCGACGAAAAATTGCAAGGGGAGATGCACTTCCTAGCCTTCTTTCCAAATTTAAAGTGGTAGAAGCAGATCTTCCCGGAACTCGAACGATGCCTCTTCGTAAATCTTGACCGAGAATGGCTTCTTTGCCGTTGATTTTGTAGCAGAGAACAAACGTGGTTGAGTTGTTGACTTAACTCTTCCACTTTCAACTCCAGTTCCGATTGTGTGTTCACGTTGTTGACCGGAGCTGTGTCAATCTCCACTACTTTGTCGGCAGTTTCTGCTAGTTTATCAACTGGAGTAGCAGGATCCATAGTGGCCAAGACACGCTGAGCTGATGGAGGAAGTTTCTGCAAGAACAACTGTCGAAAGATGTCCTTATCGAAGGTTTGTGCGCGTTCGCCTAGAGCGCACTGCATAGCCCTCAGCATTTGAGTGGGCTTACGGTCTCCAAGTTCTTCTTTTGAGATTAACTGATGTAGTTTCTCACGCTCGGAGACAGTGGTGCGGCACAGGATGGCAGACTTCAGATCGTTGTATGGGTCCTCACTCGTGGAAGTAGACACGATGACGTCACGGACTTCAGAGATGATGCTCGCTGGTAGAGAGGACAAAACATGATCGTATTTTGTCCTGCTAGCGGTGATCCTTCCCAAGTTGAATTGTGATTCCACTTGGTGGAACCAAATAAATGGATCACCCGGCCAGAAGACGGGGAGCTTTACGCTCAAGTGGGAGATGGCACCAGCGTCGTCAGGCATCTTCTCCTATGCTTGCTGACGTACAAGCAAGACGACAAGTTACCAACGAAGGAGTGGAGGTTGAGACGAGCGCAGGCACAGAGCGCAGGGGTGAGGGGCAGAGGGCACGAGCGACGTTACAGTCTGGTCCTAGTCGCTCGGGTGAAGGGGGTGATGGGCACGAACGACGTTACAGTCTAGTCCTAGTCGTTCGGGTAAAAGGGGGGAATCCAACTCCGGGGTCACCAATTGTTGGTTTTCGTCGTCGTCGTCGTTGGACCTAGGCAAGCTACGGCTTGGGACCGTAGCGCATCTATCCGGTATAGGTTAACCTGGATGATGTAGCCATAAACACTGCCGCTGGTTAAGTGCCAACCAGTGATTATCTCACTAACCGTATTGAGTCCGTTAGGCGAAACTGCGACAGTACCAAAGGTGGAAAATATAACCCTTGGATTTCTATTATTTATTTGCAAAATGGACATGGTATTAGATTAAAATAATTATTTGAATATAAATAATTAACTGACAATTGTGATATATAATTAATTATGTTTACATACAATAAAATAATACAGTATACATAAAATTAGTATTAATGTGGTTTACAATTGAATTATGATGGGTAACTAATTTAAAATGAATTTATAGCTATTCCGAAATTCAAGACGGTACAATTAACATTTATCTTGAAACTAAAATAAGAGTATTCACTACAGAAGCTTCCTCGTCAGCTGCTAACACTTTTTTCACGTTGTTCTCGCTACCTGTTCAGACGTTTTTTATAAACAAATCTCAGTTTTCTGCTCAACACGGCTCTTTCTAATTTTAAAATTGATTAGTCAAGTAAGGAAGATGTTGACTTCTATTTGCAGCAACAGTTGATGATATTTATGTTACTTTACTGATTAATGAAAATGATTAGGCTCTTCAAGTTATAAATGAATTCTTTCGTAATAATTGATAAATACGAAACACAAAACGTATATGCAAACAGGATGATGATGCTTAGACTACTCAAGTTGATGAAGTTTTCTCTTTCTCATATATTGTATCGACGTAATACTGTAAATATATTTAAAGTTTCTGCATAAATAACTTGTGTTTCACAGTAAACAAAGATTTCCCTCAATCTTCTATCACATCCAAACAGTCCAAACGTACTCAATACAGTCTGTTGCTAGAGTGAAACAAAACTGAAGCATTATTCCAATCAATGCAGGCTGTAACTCTTTATGTACTTTAGTGTTCCTGAGGATGTCATTAGACGAAAGCGCTTGAGCACCATTCTGTTTCCTTTCCTTCGTGGTTTTATTCATCATAAATATTTTTCACGTGTTACTTTCGTGAAATAATTTTCATATATATACTGTATATGCGTGTGTGTGTGTGTGTGTGTGTGTGTTATGTCGCCTTACTTATGACTAGGCTGACCATATTTCCTTGAGACAAAAACGGGACATTGGGATGGCAAAAAAGGGACGGGGGTTATGTAATATTCTGTATTCATGAAAAAGTAAGTACATAAACATATTGAGCTTACAATTATTCTTCAGTGACAGAACCCATACAGAACCCATAAAAAAAACGGTACTGTCCCGTTCAAAACGGTACGTATGGTCAGCCTACTTATGACACACACACACACTACACATTGAGAAAATTTACTCTAATAGGATTCGAACCCAAAACCTCTTGAGTAGAAGCCACGGGCGCCACCACTGTGCTACAACAAGGTAGAAATTAACACAACCTGGAACCTACTTCAACAACCTTGTTTCGAATTTTAGTTGGGTAAATTTTGCAATTTTCTCTCTCTCTCTCTCTCTATATAATATATATATATATATATATATATATATATAGTGGGCCTAATATTAGCCGAGTGAGGTAATGCTGATTAATTTGGTGCTAATGATTAATTGATATAATGATTGATTGCTAATGACAGGCTGGGTCAACAATTTTTGATGTTCTACGGTATCACCGGTTTCAAGGGGGCTAATGGAGTAGGCCCACTATAATTACTTCTGAGTGATACGAATTGATTCGAGGTCACCAGCTTGGATTACACCCAAACAAAATAATATTAATAAAGTTATGAAGGTTATAAAAAGCACCTTATTGTTTTGTATTTAATCAAGAAAATAAATTAGTTATATTTTTCACAGTGAATAACAAATGATTGACAGTAATTATAGTGAATAACAATTATTTAACGGCATTTATATGATATTATGCTAAGATGACATGGAGCTTTGCCAATAAGTAAAATGGTTAAGAGCTTAATTGTCAAGTAATACATTTATTTATGGTAGACTAATGGCATGCAAAAAAGGAACATGGACTAAATGATACAGCCTAATTATAATAGAAATTATGTACGTACGTTTCGGTACACTGAAAGGGATTACGTAATACACTGATTAGGTAGGCTAGAGTTACGCATAAATGGAACACGAAACAAGATGCTACAGCCTAATGATAATTGGAAGAAATGCTATGACAGTGGTTATATGAATATCATTTATATAACGGCAATTATATGATCCTAAGTGATTACGCATAAATGGCACATAGAACGAGATGCTGCAGCCTAATGATAATTGGAAGAAATGTACGTAAGTTGGTACACTGTAAATGGATTAGGCCTTCAATAATGAAACGCTTAAATAAATCACATAAATAAACGGATGCAAAGTATTTATGGAGTACATGAATGAACACAATAGCAGGATGGTACACGCATACGGTATTGGAATGACACTTGAACTGGGCACAGGAAATGAGTCTAGTGTGGTTTGTATTAGAGAATTAGTCTGATGCACAATCAATATATAATCATACGAAATATCACCATAAAAGGGTGATACACAATTATTGTATTGTAATGACACTTGGATTAGGAAATAGGCCTACTATGTTTTTAACGAGAGTCAGAACGCTTAATTAAACACTTTGGGAGTATAGCCTACCGTTCGGCGGTAGGCTGATGTAGGCTTCATGAGAGTTACTTGAAAAGATGCACTTAGCTTACCGGGACGTCGAAATCCTCTGGTGAAGAAGTGTCAAAGGTGGACCTATTACTGTAGGCTCGAGGTGTCTTTGACCGTCCGTTGTTTCGCACGAGGCGAGTTTCGTGAGAGCGGATGCGAGCCTAATGGAGTTTCGTTGAGGGCCGCTTTTCGTAAAGTGATGGAGGATGAACAGAGATGAAAATGGCGGGATTGCAGCTTCGTAGAAAATTCACGTATCGTATCCTCCTTGAGGATGTTTCTTGTAGCGTGTTGAACTTTTCCGGTTCCCTCGAGGATGATTGAAAACCGGTCGAGATGACGTGAGGAAAACACAGGGACACCTACGGGAGTAGTGTGATTTATTGCAGGACGGATTTATAGCTTACTTCAAGTGATGCTTCGTTTCTTGAATGAAATATGTTGAAGTGGGCCTTGATCTGGTGCCGGCTAAAGCTGATGCAGGGAAACTGCGTGTAGAGTAGACTTACGAAGTGGACGCACGAAAGGAGTGAGAGAGAATGCCAGTAAACTGCGTCTTGTATAACCTTAGGGGCATTTGAATTCCGCGGCACTCTGAGAAGCGTCCCCAAGCGTCCGTTATGTTGTTTCGAGGTTAGCGTCATTGTTTTTTTTTATTTCTTGAAACCACGTGTGTCTTCTAAGAATGTTTTAGAATGACGTGGAAAAGGAGTCCTATGGCTGTTCTTTGTCTGTTTTCTGTCTGTTCCTCTCTCTCTCTCGCTCTCTCTCTCTCTCTCTCTCTATATATATATATATAGATGGCCTATCAGAGGGGGGTCTAGGAGGGCCATTTGGCCTGGGCCTCAAGCTTAAGGGGGGCCTCAAATTTAGAAACTTTCAGGTTTGAATATGATGTTTTGCAGTGAAAGTAATAATTGGGGTTAGCTATGGGCCTCAAAAGGTAGAGTGACCAGACGTTCTGCATTTTGCAGGACTGTCCCGCATTTAGAGTTTCTGTCCCGCAATTTTTGTACAAATGAAATGTAATTTGTATTCATTATCGTAGATCTGGCATCCGTGCATCCCCTCATAAACGTTTTAAAACGTTTTTGAAACCTCCAGTACGACAGACCTCGACGGCCGACACTCGTCAGTTAAAATTCCCTTTGAAATTCCCTTTGAAAACATTTCCAAGGTATTAGAATTCTGTTTGAGTTTACCTGGATCAAATGCTCCAACAGAGAGGGTATTTTCCATAATGAATAATTTTTGGACAGAAGAAAAAAGTCGGTTAAATATAAATACTCTAAAAGCAGCGTTATTAACGATATGGAATTACGAGATGAGTTGCCTTGAATTTTGTGAATATCTGAACAAAGAAATACCTCTCCTTAAGAAAATACATTCCAGTGCCAAGTACAATTGAATAAAATGTTTTTCAATAAATTAGGTAAGTAAACTATATAAAATTACTTTTTGGTAGTACAATTATTTGTCCGTTATATATCTTTGAAAGATAAAGTAAAATGCCAATAGAGTGCTGCAAAATGTTTTTAAAAGGTATTGGTTGACCTGTGAAGTGTTATCGAGATATCATACGAGTATATTAGTGTACCAATGGATCCGTCCCGCATTGGGATCGCAAATTCTGGTCACCCTATCAAAAGGTGGAAGTGGCCCGGCCTCTCTGGACCTCGACAGGGTCTGTATATATATATATTATATATATATATTGCTTTTTTTTCTAGAAAAAAAACGTACCAATACTCAGATTTGACGGACTCCTTGGGGTGTGTGGGAAATAACGGATTTCTTAAATTGTTTGAAAAAAGGTGCCGGTACTGGCGTACCGGTGCGTACCGCCAGAAAAAAGCAATATATATATATATATATATACAGGGTGTCCCAAAAGTATGGCCTAAAAATAACTTTTACAATTTTTTTTTATAAATGATAGATTAAAGGACAATGATAAAAACAGGCATGAATGCTTTAAGTTTTATTTAATATAGTTAGTAAACCTCCACATGATATCCACCGTTCACAACAACTAGTCTAATTCTACGTTCTAATTCTTAAAAAGCTGAACGTATGAAATCTGGTGTAAGTGATGCGCATACCGTATGTCATAAAAAGGCGCTTAGCAACAAGGTGCTTAACTTAGCCTAGCTCCTTAGCCTAACACATCAAATAGCCTCGTACTGTAGTTGATGCCGGAAGTTAAGTGCCGTAAATTGTTTAAATGATGAATTTTGAAATCAGTGAGTAATTTCCCTGTCTGAAATTTAGAATTTGAACCTAGAATTAGACTAGTTGTTGTGAACGGTGGATATCATGGAGGTTTACTAACTATATTAAATAAAACTTAAAGCATTCATGCCTGTTTTTATCATTGTTCTTTAACTCTATCATTTATAATAGAGAAATTGTAAAAGTTTATTTTTGGGCCATACCTTTTGGGACACCCTGTGTATATATATATTGCATGTATGTAGTGGTGTTCTTAAACATTTTCGTTTTAGGCCTAAAGTTTCAATATATTTCTCAAGTGCTCAACGAATGGCATGATATGAGTAAATGGCATGAGTGAAGGTCACTCTTATGAAAGTGCCTCCTGGCGATACAGTTCTCAATGAGTTCCAGGTGTCTGGAATTCGTCACAGTGTATTGTGGACACCACAAATTTTCGTTATCACCAGAAATCTGTACCGAAGAAGATTTTGTAGGTGCCTTTGTCAAGTTACGACACGAGTCACCTTGTATTTCAGGGAACACTCGTTACTGGGGCTTCACACAGCAGTCGACTTTTTGAAAGCGTTCCCACGACACCAAAAGCAGACTTCAAGAAAATTTACCAGTCAAAGTTTTTCAGTCATCGCTCGCCTTTTGAAGATGTAATATCTATTTAAAGAGGCCCTCTCCTTGGCCTACTTATAATTCTGTTCAACCCTAAAAGGCTTTGAAATTCATTCGCGCACAATCTTATAATTCGTTTAAGAATCTGATTTAATTTCCATTTATGTACTGTGTATTTGGCCTTCATTGCAATTAACATTTAATTCCAAATATTCAATCAAAGTATTATTGCACATTCAATTTAATAGTCCGGTAGCACAGACCCTGATTTTACTGGAACCCTGCATTGTTTGTTATAAAGCAAATTTTTACATATTTTGAAAGCTTATACCACCCCATTCGAGAATCCATCGGGTGTACACATGACCCCCGCTTGGCTTTTTCAATATGGCCGGCGAAACTGAAAAATCCCATATCCTGATCAATACTTGATGGATTTTGATGATCTTGGTGTCATTTCTAAGGGTTTTTAGGGTGATGAGTCGATTTGGTGGGGTTGTAGATACTTTGGGAGTCGTTTTGACCCACATTCGTCAATACTCAAGGTCATTGGAGGTCAAACGCCCCCCGAAATAAGGAATATCCCATATCCCGGGCAGTCGTGGAGATATTTTGGTGATCTTACTGTCGTTTTTATGGTTTTGGGCGAGACTGAGTAGTTCTATAGGGTTTAAAATGAAATCAGGGAATATTTTCCCCATGGTAAGGTGAATTCCAATATGTCTAATTATTCCTCTTATTTTTTTCAGGTTGTTGAGATTATTGCTGATGGTGCTGCCCACCTGGTGGTTTGATGACGTCTTCGTTGTGCTGATTCCAAAATTGTTTTTTGACTGCTGAATATGGAGAATATACCAGGTGAACATTGTTTAGTTTTCATTTGCTGAGGATAAATTATTTCAACGGGATTTGTACTCTGAAGAATGGGTAAACAAAATTCTTATTTTTCAGGTTCTATCATACAAAAGCTGCAGACGAATGTTTCTTCAAGGATTTCCTGCGAAGCTGTCCTAGAGATCAGAAAGGTCTTTCAAATTGTGGGAGGATTCAGACAATCATAGAGAGCAACGACATCAGAGGGCAGCCAGATGTTCGAGCGACTAGAGCCTCTCTTGGAAGATGGAGCAAAAATCCTTTGTTGTCACAAGAACTGTGTTTCCACTTATGTGTCCAAGCGGAATTTATCAGCATTCATGAAAAAGAGAGAATGTGATACCCCTACAGGATGGCAGACCATACCGACTTCCATTGTGCGAGGCAGGACTCGAGCAGCATTGGCGCTCTCATCATCTCATGAAGAGGCTGCCGTGATAATAACACAACACGCTATCGCACGAGCTGAGAAAGATTCTGATGCCCGCATCTCCATCATTTGTGATGACACAGACGTGTTTGCCATGCTGACTCACTTCTATGAATTTAAGAAACTAGGCTGTCCCATGATTATGGAGTCTCCAGTGCGTGGCAGAAAATCAGTGGACATCCGAGCAACTGTAACCCAGCACAAAGACATCATCCCACAAATCCTCAAACGACACGCTTTGAGTGGTTGTGACAGTTGCAGCAATACATGGCATCGGCAAAGCCACTGCCAGTGCCACAGCCAAGAAGGGTCGGAAGCTAGACAAGCTGGGGTCCCTTGATGCATGCTTTGACCATATCGAGAAAGAGGCAACAGCGTTCATTGTTGCATGCTATGGGGATAAGAAATCCTCATCTCTTACTGAGTGTCGTCAGCGAGTATGGGCTCAGAAGACAGGGAAGTCGGGAACTGCTGCACCCAAACTATGTTCTCTACCACCAACAACTGAAGCTTTCCATCAAAATGTGCTCAGAGCCCACTACACTGTGGCGAACTGGCTCGATGCACTAAAGTGTGACCCACCACCACTTGATCCTGTGCATTATGGGTGGGAGAGAGACGAAACAAACAGAGTTCTCATCCCAAAAACAGTTGGTGAAGGAGTGTGCTTAGCACCAGATGAAATTCTGAAGCTAATCAGATGTGGGTGTGAATCATAATCAGCATGCAGGGGGAGTCGCTGCGGCTGCATTGGACGCGGAATCCCTTGCACAATGTTCTGTGCATGTGGCAGCGGCTTGGATTGCAACAATCCCTTGACCCAAAACGCAAACGAAGAGCAGACTGATGATCCTGACGATCTTGACACAACCATGTCTTTTGATATTTGCCCCCAATAAATGGTTACCTAATGTGAATAACTGCATCAAAGTTGTCAATGCCAATCCCCCAGCTAGGTGTGAGCTTTGTTTTGCTTACGAGGTCATATCTTGTAGCTTTGCAACCTTCCATAGAATGCATGTGCCCTGCACTTCAGCATAAATTGTGGTTTATATCCGAATATCCATATCCATATAATGTGGGTTATGTCATTTAAGCATTATAATCTGGTTTTATCTGCAAAAAGATGTTAAGTGCTCAGCAGTTAGTTAGATTGTAGAAATTGTCACTGAAATAAAGCAAATACAGTGATGTCAACTGTGGCATTATCATATTTCAAGGCCAAACTTTAACCTCAAATGACCTTGACTTGACCCATGGAGTTGCAAAATGATATCCTACTGTTATCATGTGCCTATAGAACTACTCAGCCTCGCCCAAAACCATAAAAACGACAGTAAGATCACCAAAATATCTCCACGACTGCCCGGGATATGGGATATTCCTTATTTCGGGGGGGGGGGGGGCGTTTGACCTCCAATGACCTTGAGTATTGACGAATGTGGGTCAAAACGACTCCCAAAGTATCTGCAACCCCTCCAGATCGACTCATCATCCTAAAAACCCTAGAAATGATACCAAGATCATCAAAATCCATCAAGTATTGACCAGGATATGGGATTTTTCAGTTTCGCCGGCCATATTGAAAAAGCCAAGCGGGGGTCAGGTGTTCACCCGATGGATTCTTGAATGGGATGGTATAAGCTTTCAAAATATGTCAAGATTTGCTTTATAACAAACAATGCAGGGTTCTCATCCCGTGCAACCCGACTATAAACAGTTGTGTTGTTATTAACTGTGAACGTTTATTTGTTGTTCACTAAACGAAAAAGCCGTGCAGTCTGTTCTTTTTCCTTTTTGAGTGATAATTCAAGATAATTCAACTGGTGACCAAATTAAGTAATTAATTACTTAATTATTCCGTCAACCTACTTAATTATAAATTAATAGAGCCTATCTGAAATTGGTGAATATATATATATATATATATATATATATATATATATATATATATATATATATATATATATATATCGGGTGATATTTTAAACATCTGACACTTTAAAAGGTTTGAATTTCTTTTATTAACTGAAATAAAAACTCGAAAGTTTTCGTGTACCTTCTCTAGACATGGGGATTTAGTCCCCTGTACAAAACATGGTTTATGTGATGTGCTCTTAGCTCACAATACTTACACGATATTTTCGACGGGAATCCTGTCCAACAAATTTCCTGCCGTTTATGATAAAGAAATATCATGGCTACGAACATCACCAGAGCTAAACCCCTGCGACTTTTATCTGTGGGGTTATTTCAAAGATAGTGTTTAAACTTAATCCAAACGCTATAGAAGAATTGAAAGCATCATCTGAACAAGAAATTTCTCATATTTCAACAGGTATTTTGTCCAGAGTCCTGCAAAATTTTGGGGTCTTTTCCGTTTGGAGGCTAGCAGCGAATTTTAATGAAAATCGGTATACTAATGTCGTTTTGGTCACTGATTTAAAAAATAACTTTCTTTTTGGAGAAATGAAAAACAAACATGTTAGAGCACTTTAAATAATTAATTTGTGTTTTAATCAGCTTAAACTAGTTACAGAGGATTGTGTTAAATTTAGCCAGAGTCACAAACTGCTACTTTTTATGAAAAAGTGCTCGAAGTGTGGGAAAGTGTGTTCCTTTGATAAAAAAAAATACCGTTCTTTCGTTGCCAAAAGGTCGGTCAAACGGTAAAAAGTGCAACTTTACGAAGAATACGTTTTTTGAAGGATCCCGGCAGATCTGTAAAAGTAGCAGAAAAATATCAAGAATTAATGCCCAGTCTGGCATATCATACTTTTCCGAGTCCGAATATCACTCTGGCTAATACGTATTTTTATGTAAAATTTAATTCTAAGAGAGGTTTCTTTTCTGCAACTTTTCCCAAAAATCGCGTTATCATGTTCAAAATTGCGGTTTTCTGTTCTATGTTGAAATACCGAATATTCAATTGAACACACCCTCATATTTTTCACCCTTTGTCATAATTTGTTGCCATTTAGACACATTAACTTTGCTTAACTCTTACACAGGTTTAATACATACATACATAAGAAAAAAATCTACTCCATTTGAATCTTTGTAACCATTTGGACGCAGAAGGCGAAGTTCAACATTCTCTCAATAGATGGCTCTGAGCAATTACACCAGTTATAATTGTGAAGTAGAAGTGAGTGGACGCCATTTTTTTCGGTGTGTTTTTGTAATTTTCCTAAGTTCAATCACCATTATTATATTTGTTTTGACTATAATTTCATTCTAGAAGTATTAAGGAAGCTCCCTGTTTACTTTGTTTAAGTAATATTTTTAATAACTGTAAAGAAAAGACTTTATTCAAAGTTCGTTTCGAAATGGACACAAAGTTTTCATAGGGTAAATTTCTGTCTATGATAACACTTGTGTCCAATTGGATACATGAAATGAATTTTTCATTACGATTGTTTTTATGTATTATATATATATATATATATATATATATATATATATATATATATATATATATATAGAGAGAGAGAGAGAGAGAGAGAGAGAGAGAGAGTACTAACTACCACCCACTAATTACCTTATTAGACCTTTGTTGACTAATGGACACATAAATTATTTCATTTAGAAATGTTCTTACAAAAAAAAGATTGCTAAAAATGCTTATATATACCTCCTATGCATATTTCAAGTAAAAAAATGAACCTACGCTAAAATTAAATGGTACTGAATGACAAAGGGTTAAGCTTATGTTACACCATTATTACGAATTTTAAATTAAATTTGCAATGCCAAATTCAGTTTTCTATTACCAAAATAAATATTCATTACCAAATTTAGGTTAATTTGGTAATTAAAAATGCCGGTTGGCAACCCTGATTATAACCAAAAATTATATTCCTTGTCTATATTTATGGCGAAAGAACACTAAACATACTGATATGAATTTGTTACAGATTGGACAAGAGCGAGAATAAGCACCGACTAGACGTGATGGCCGAATCTGCCCCCAAAACCAGGAAAATGTCAGGTTCAAAGCTCTCGGATGTTGTGGGCCCGGGGAAGGAGTTCATTCCCAGCGAGGTGCCGACTTGGAGAGCCGTTCTTCAGAGAGGGATTCGTCTGCAGGAGGAAAAGTTCCTCATTCATGACATCCAAAGGTCTAAATACCCTATCCGAGAGATGACTGACGAGCTGGCTTCACTCGTGATGACTCAGTGGAGGAAGTCGAATGTAAAGTTCTCCCCGCCTGTGACAATCACGGAAAAATCGCTCTCATATAAGATCTTGTTGAAATGGAAGGAGATGACAGACGTTGTGAACGGGAGAGTTAAGTCTGCTACCCAGGAGAAGAGGATGGCTGATCTGGATAAACTCTGTGAAGTCTGCGTTTGCAAGCATCAGATCTTCTTGTGCGGCTCAGAGGGGAGTGGATGCTCAGGATGCTCCCTCAAGGCCCATGTGAACTGTAACTGTCCTTTGGAGGTGAAGATTCCTAAACTGGACCTTCAGTGGCTGTACTACCAGAGAGTGAAGACTTCCGAAGCTTCAGGAATCCAGATGTCTTCTGTAGACTTCGAAGACAGCAGGAGACAGATCAAAGCAGCGAAGAGGAAGGAGGCTGAAGAAGCTTCTGCTGTGAAGAGGAAGAAGAAAGAGGAGGCTACTAATGAGGAGCTTCTCATGAAAGACTTTGAGGAGGACGAAGAGCCAAACTTGGAAGAAGCTGCAAAAGAAGCCTCTGGCAATGCTGAGGCTACTGAAGCTCCTATGGACGTTCCCGCTGAAGTACCTGCCGAAACTCCAACTTCTGCTACACGAAACTACATGAAGATCCAAGGGACAGCTTCAGCAGCTTTGAGGTACAGGGTGGCAAATGTTCCGGCAGCTGCAGTTGCCACTGGCTTCCTGAACGACCTCATCAAGGCCGGTCATCTTTCCAAAGACAAGGCTTACTTGGCCATAGATGGCATGAAAGTCTGGAGGGCCAAGGAGGAAGTAATGGCCTCATCAGTTGAAGCTCTCACGCAGAGGTCAGAGGAGGAGAAGATCTCTGGGATATTCTTTGATGGCAAGCAGGATAGGAACACAAAGGTGTTGAAATATGACGAAGTGACAGGGAGATTTCATCCTGGCAAAGTGATCGAGGAGCATTACACTATCACGTGGGAGCCTCAAGGAAAGTACCTCTTCCATTTCACTCCCGAGGAACCTGAGGAAGGAGAAAAGCCTGCTCATAAGATCGCTCAGGGCCTGCATGAGTGGCTTCTGGATCACGGAGCTGACGAGAGCCTTGTAATGATTGGAGGAGACTCTACCAACACCAACACGGGGTGGTCTGGAGGCGCCATAGCCCTATTGGAGAAGATGCTGGGTCGCAAGTGCCACTGGATGATCTGTCAGCTCCATGTGAACGAGCTCCCCCTGAGGCACTTAATCATCAAGCTGGACGGCCCTGTAACTCCCCGGTCAGGCTTCAGTGGGCCTATTGGAAAACTTCTTGAGAAAGTGAATGAACTTGAGGTCAACTTCAACTTCAAACCAGTGGAAGGAACTGAAGATATCATAGAGCTGCCAGTAGAGATAGTCAAATCTCTCTCCACAGACCAGCACAACTGCTATCTTCTGATCAAAGCCATCAAGTCTGGAAGTCTCAGTCCACAGTTGGCTGGTCTCAAGTGCGGACCTCTGAACCAATCCAGGTGGCTCACTACTGCACAGGCCATCTTGCTGTTGTGGATGAGGGAGCACGGACTGAAGGGGGAGGTGTTGAGGAGGCTCGAGGTCCTCGTGAAGTTCTGCCTTAACTTCTACTTCAAAATGTACTACGACATCAAAGTGAAGCACCACCTCAAATTTGGTCCTGCACACGTTTTTTCAAGCCTGAGGCTGCTGAGGAACCAGACTACCGAGGTCAGGAACATCATCTCTGCTGCAGTGATAAGAGGAGCTTACCACGCACATCCTGAGAACATCCTGGCTTCATTCCTGTGCAGTGAGGATGAGCATCAGAGAGCTTTTGCTGTGAGCCAGATAGAGAAGATCAGAGAAGGAAGAGACTTTGGTGATACGACAGTGAGGCCCCATAAAAATCCCAAAGTCAATCTGCAAGCCACTTCACCTGAGGATCTCATCAACTGGGAATCAGAGAATATTTACGAGCCTATTTTCACCTGCAAGATGACCTTGACTGAGCTCGAGGATCTCAGGAAAACTCCACTCAAAGTGGACGCTTTCTCTGTTCATACTCAGTCCTGCGAGAGAGCTGTACAGGAAGTCTCAACTGCTTCCCAAGCTGTGTACGGTCACGAGAGGAGAGATGGGTGGGTGAGAGCCAGGATAGACCATCGAGAAATGCTCCCAGTGTTCAGATCGAAGCAGGACATACTTAAGAGCTTTTCAGGTTCGAGTGGCTGATGAAGAGGCTGAAGCCATCGTTAATGCTCATAAGAGCTGAAAGTCCTCATAAGATCATAATATAAGATCTTATGAGGCCACGCTTTTCAGGGATCCAGGAAGAACAGGCGTGTAAACCTACACGTGGAGGTGGCAAGTCTCCCGCTACTCGATCAGAGTAGAGCTGGTGAGCCGCGCCTATTCTTTGAAGAAAAACTTAAAATTCTTAAGTTTTACGTGAAATCTAAAAAATTTTTCAGCACCCAGAGGTGTTGAAACACTTAAGAAAGCAAGGATGAGGTCAGAAAAGCAGCTTTTAGACTAAATCATATGCAGAACAGCTGCGCGCTTTGGTTTGGGTGCCCTGAGGCTGCGTTGTGCAGCCTTCAAATCATAAAATCGCGATTTTGACCATGAAAGTGAGATTTTTCGGAAAAGTTGCAAATAATAAACCCATCTTAGAATTAAAATTTACATAGGAATACATATTAGCCACTTTGTTTTTCCAAAATTTCAACCCTGAACCCAGAGTATGATATGCCCTACAGTGCCCGGTTAGGTCAGTTGGATGCCAGGTTAGGTCAATTGAATGCCCAATTAGGTCAACTGTACGCCCTTGACGATTGTTTAGGTTAAGTCATGATATTTTCGTTAAAAACACATTAATTATTTAAAGTGCTCCAACATGTTTGTTTTTCATTTCTCCAAAAAAACAAAGTTATTTTTGAAATCAGTGACCAAAACTACATTAGTATACCGATTTTCATTAAAATTCGCTGCTAGCTCCCAAACGGAAAAGATCCAAATTTTGTTGTTCGTGTGCAAAGAATGGAGCAAGTGTAGTTTACGTCCCCCTGTGGTGCCTAGTATAGCTTACGTTCCCTTACATTATCCTAGTGTAGTTTATGTTCCCCAACTTTGCTCGCGTATTACGACTTAACCTAACCAATCGTCAATTTATATATATTATATATATATATATATATCTATATAATATATATATATTAATATATATATCGTAAGATGGGTTAGGGCACTACAGGGGTAACTGGGCTCTACTAAGTTTAAGATAAATTTCGTTATGTTTTTTCCATACATTTTAAGTACCTATACATAGGTAGATACCTATAATATATGGAAAAAATTCATACTGATATATAACGAAATTTACCTTAAACTTAGTAGGGCCCAGTTACCCCATCTTACGCTCTCTCTCTCTCTCTCTCTCTCTCTCTCTCTCTCTATATATTATATATATATATATATATTATATATTATATATAATATATATATATATATATATATATATATATATATGATGATTGGTTAGGTTAAGTAGTGATATTTTTGTTAGTTTTAACGTTTTATTTGATGGATTCATTTAAAAAATGTCTCCTAAAGATCCTAGTGTAGTTTACATTCCCCAACTTTTACCTAGTGTTTATCTATAACATTGGTTGGAAACAATTCATTTAATCTTGTGCTAAAAATCGATAGTTTTTCCTTATAAATTTGTGTGCCCCTCCCACAATCCTTTAATTTTGTTTCTTCGTTTATTGTATATATATATATATTTTTTTTTTCTGTAACCTATATATAGGCTGTAACTCTTTATGTACTTCAGTGTTCTTGAGGATATCATTAGACGAAAGCGCTTGAGCACCATTCTGTTTCCTTTCCTTCGTGGTTTTATTTATCATAAATATTTTTCACGTGTTACTTTCGTGAAATAATTTTCATATATATATATATAGTTAACTATTTTCACATTATACCAAATGGTTAATCCAACCAATATCAGAACAATAAGCATTGCTAGTGCAACTGTGCTATAGTTAGATTAACCATACAGAAATTGTGGGTCCTAGGACATAAGATGTGTTCGGACCCATAATAATACTGTTTAAACGGGAACCAGCGTAGTTGAGGGTACCCCTCCCCCTCCCCACGTCGGTCGTAACACCGCTTCCCGTTGATCAGCGAAGTTAAGCGACATTGGGTCTGGGTAGTAGTTGGATGGGAGACCGTCCGCTTCGTCCAGACTATGTAGCGACCCGTGGTTCGGACCCCACGTAAAGCTGTAGGTCCCCTACGTCATATGACCTTAGATGTTGCGAAGGAGGTTAAACAAAACCAATAATTATTATTATCCCCACATCGGGTGGTTCGAGTTCGGGACAGAATGCCCCTTATCTCCCTCCCCCGCCGTCTCGGCGGTCCTGACTGTGTGCAAATATTTAGTTATATTTTAACTTCAGACTATTTTTCGTATGCGCAGTAAAGAAAAAAAGACAAAGTACGGAATATATATATATATATATATATATATATATATATATATATAGGGCGTCCCAAAAAAATGTATACACACTTTAACAGCTGATAGCTCAATTGATGTTTCTTTCTTTCCAAGTTAAACCCATTAGAATTAATAATGGCAGTCAGACTAAGCTTTGAACAAAGGAAATTCATTCTAAAATGCTACTGGAAGTGTGAAAACGCAGTTGAAGTGCAAAGACAGTTTAGGAGGGAGTTTCAAACAGATCCACCAACGCGACTTACCATCACTCGAATTAGAGATAAGTTTGAAGCCGATGGAACTGTTCAGAATGTCCACAAGAAGCGTTCCGGAAGACCACGGACATCGACAAGCCCCACAAAGCAAGAAAGAGTACTGGAAACGTATCACCAAAGTCCAAGAAAATCTGTGCGGCAAGCGAGTCGTGAGGTAGGAATTTCAGAATCGTCTGTCCAACGCATTTTGAAGCGCTGTCAATGGAAAAGTTACATTCCAAGATTAGTCCATGCTATTAATGAAGATGATGATCCGGACCGAAGAGTGGAGTATTGCGAGTGGTACTTGGCACGATGTGGATTGGACGAAGGGGTTTCGTAGAATACCCTCCGCGTTCACCAGACCTCACACCAGTAGACTTTTTTTTATGGGGATACTTAAAAGACAAAGTTTACGCTATAAAACCTACAACAGTCGCTGAATTGAGAGCAGCCATTGAACGAGAATGCACACAAATACCAAACGAAATGTTTCGTGATGTTTGCGATTCCATTGCTTCGCGTTATCAGCAGTGCCTGGACCAGAACGGACGTCAGTTTGAAAACAGGCGTTGACAAAACAATTAAATAATGTCTGTAGATTCTATTACATTTTGAAAATGAAATGTATTTTAATAAACACTGCCTTTATAATTATTTAAAGTGTGTATACATTTTTTTGGGACGCCCTGTATATGAACATTATTTCACAAAAGTAACACGTGAAAAATATTTATGATGAATAAAACCACGAAGGAAAGGAAACACAGAATGGTGCTCAAGTGTTCCTGAGGATGTCATTAGACGAAAGCGCTTGAGCACCATTCTGTTTCCTTTCCTTCGTGGTTTTATTCATTATATATATATATATATATATATATTATATATAAACATAAATAGAGAAAACAAACATATAGAGGGTTGACAAAAGTAAATAGAAAGCTTCGGTTTTTTTTCATAGTGTTTGATTTGATAATATCAATCACTAAATAATAAAAGAATGTATTGAATTTATTGAATTTATTGAATATTTAGAATTTTGTTGCTTTCTCCTTTTCATTTTATGTAAAGCTAACACACGTTCTGGTATTCCATTGATGAGCTTTGCCATTTGTTCTTGAGAACGCTCATCGTGATGTCTTTTTATTTTTGTCAACCCTTTGTATAGCCGAAAGCCAGCAATGGAAAAACGAACAAAATGTTTACAAGCAATAAAAACCGGGAAGAAAAACCGGACAAAATAATTTAAATATAAAATAAAAATTAAAGCAGCCAAAAACCCGATTACGGAATCGTGGTTGATAGTAAAAACCGAATCACAACGAGAAAGTACTTCACTGAAACAACCATTTTATTAATTAAATGATTAATCAAACCATTGAAATTTGTTACCAGAAAACCAAACATAGTTAGTGGAATTATAACGTGATAGATATAACCATGATACATATACTCGTACATATATAACATGATACATATAACCACGTGGATTGGCTGGCAAATAGATGACCATGTATTTTGGTTGTTAATAATTGGTGAGGAGGGCCAGAAATTGGCATAGACTCAGTCCAACTAATGCGACTCAGTGCATGCGCTAGCTTCTATAGATTATTATTAATCAACACTACCCAGAGTCGAACCCCCGACCTCAGTGTCTTCACTTCGATTGTAGGGAAACGGCGTTACCCACTGAGTTACTGATGCTAGTAAATTATTTCGATACTAGAATTTAAGGTAAATAAAATCAAAGGAATGGATTAAGACAATAGTTTAATGCGTCTATGAACGTTTATTTATTTTGTGCTGCAAAAGTGCCCCGAAACACAACCTAGAAGGGGACTGGGAGGAGCGAGTGTGTTACTAAAACCTTCTCTGATTCTCCTTTAATGTGTGTACTAAATTTGGTGCAGATTACCGTAGCTATTTAGGCGTGTATAAATGAACATAGAACAGACAGACAGCATCATCATCATCATCATCATCCCCTACACACACACACACACACACACACACACACACATATATATATATATATATATATATATATATATATATATATATGTACTTATATATATATATATATAAGTACAGGTAAAGCAATAAGTAAATAAATGTCGCATAATCCTATATACAATAGTTGAAAATATCAAAGAACGAAGCAAATAAACACAAGTGAAATATCAAATAAACCCCAACATTTTCTCTATTGATATTTACTATATCACTGAGTATGCTTGATCTCTTTGGTGGAAGAAAAACAAAGTTCCGGTTAGGAAACAAGGGAAGCAAGCGAGCAAGCAAAACAATAGACAAAATAAATAGCAAGCATAAAAGCCATCAAAAATGTTTTTAACATTCCAACACCCTGACTACTGTACGAGCAGCTTGTCAGTCGTGGTGAATTTATGACTTCCTCTGCCAATACTCGTTATCTTTTTATTATATTCTTTAATTTAGGTCAAATTTTAATTCCTCCTTCAATTACGATTACGAAATGTCCACCTGTAAAATAAAGAACTTCCTTAATAAAATGATAATCATTGTAACTCCCACTTTCTGTCTAAACATTTTTTTTTTCCAAATGTGGGAAGTCGAACACTGGATGTGCTGAAAGTCATTGAAAAAAAGAATTTTATATAATATATATATATATATATATATAATTCGGAGAGAGATCGTATTTCAAAATTTTATTACATCGGATACATTTTATTTTTTACGCATTAAATATCCGTGTTTTTTTTTTTAGTCTGAATCATGAAATATCTGTTCTGTAGGTCAATCGGACAAGATTCTAATATGTAACTTTTCGCTCGAAAGAACAGGAAGGCAAATAACGTCCGCGTGAGGATGTTTATATAACACCAAATTAAACTCTATTATAATTAGTTTAAAAACTAAGTACTTAAACTGCCAGATGTACGAACTCTTAAAACTTTATTTAGTATAAGGTATTATATACTTATCTTCTATATAAAATTCCTTTAGTACAAGCATATACTTTACGTAATATGTACAGTATAGTAAATCAATGATATTATGGTTCCTGAACAAATAAAAACGTATTATAAAATTCTTAAAATGTTTTTACGCCTTTACGTTATTATAAGGTAATTTAATTATTACTCAGTAACAGTTGTGCTTTTGGCAGTCGAAGTTAAGAAAAACGAATAAAAAGAGGGGAATGATAAGAGAAGAGGCACAAACTGAAAAAAGAGGAGAGAGGAAAGGCTCTGTGTGAGTCGAGGATGTTTGGCGTGGAGAACAAGGCCTCTATTTTTGTTCGTCGCAGTTTGGCGATCGGAACACCGGACAAGCTAACCCGACAAGGACACCAACAAACAAGGACGATAGTACGTCCCGCAGAACGAGGCCATATGACAAAAAAAAGCCGAGGAGGAAAAGCGAAAGGCAGACGTAGATTATCAAGATTCATAATCTGAATGACGATGTCTAATTGTAGCTGTTAATTGCGAATAAACTATTGTCATGAAATCTTACATAATAGTCAGCTTTTATCACGAAATAATCAAATATACTTTCATCATAAATTAAAATATTATTCTTTGCCTGATTACTCGCTCTGAGCTTTAAACCTTTATTCTACTTAACTTGCCATATAATTAGTAATGTATCGATTCCAAAATTCAGCCGATGCCGGTGCCAATTCCATGAAAAACTACCGATGTCGATGTCGATGCCGATGCTTTACCTACATTTAAAAAAATCAATTCTCTTCATAAATTTTACTAATCTAATGTAAAACTTTTAATTTTCATATTTTCCAATTTAAATTTGTTCAGAATTTTTTACTATACCGCAGCTAAAGTGATGACAGTTTTATTACTCACTAAAATGATAAAATAATTTTATTTTAGTTTCATAAATTTAGTTTCATAATTTGCCAATATTTAAAGTACGAGTAATTGATATTCATTATGTTGAAAGTATTTTCTTTTTTCAACAATATAAACAAACACAAAAGTTTCACTAAAATTTCAAGGCCCTGTGGCCTATTTGAATAAAAATATGGATATACAATTTGGATTTATAAAATTATTAAAATACTTAAAATAAAATCAACATAATAAGATGGTTTAATATAAAAATTATAAAGAGTACAACTTAATACAGAATTATTATTGATATAGAGTAGGAGATTACAATAGTTTATAATATTTAGAGATTAGCTAGTTAGAGAAAATGTATATTTGTGGATAAGTGAACTTATTAAGCTTTGCGTTTTTCGTGAATGTAACATATTTTTATACAATTACCCTTTAAAATGAGTATAAATTATCATAAATAGTGCGTTTTGGTTGTTCACTCTTCTATAAATATAGATTTTCTTTTGTAATAATTTTTTTAAAATTTCAAAGAATCGGTAAGAGAATCGGCTAAATATGACCGATAACGATGCCCAAAAAATGGCCGATTCTGCCGATGTCGACGAATCAGTACATCACTACATATAATTACTGTAGTTAACTCACTATATAAGTACTCTAATTTCCGCTGCTTTATTATTAACCCTACTTTAAAGGTCTACACTAAAGCTGGCACTTTGAAGACTGAAACATGATTCTTATGCCTATAATGTTTATTAGGATCAAGTAAAGATAATCCCTCCCAGGTCACACTAGTAAAGCAAATCCCTCCCAAAAATGACCAAGTAAAGATAATTCCTCCCAGAAAGTAAAGTAAAGTGAAGCAGTCTGACATAAGGATAAAAATTAAGAGAATCTTTTTTTAAAAAATGATTTATTTGAAAACAAAATTTATTAAAATTCATTTATTACAATGGATCAAGTAAAGATAAGCACCCCCAACCTTTTTTAGTTAGCTTTATAAGGCTAACTAACGAAAATATCACGACTTAACCTAACCAATCGTTAGGTCAACTGTACGCCCTTGACGATTGGTTAGGTTAGGTCGTGATATTTTCGTTAGTTAGCCTTATAAAGCTAACTAAAAAAGGTTGGGGGTGCTTAACTTTACTTGATCCAAAGACTTTAATTAAAGCGGTATGGCGGTATTGCGGTAAAGCGGTATTACCAACTTTACCAAGTAAAGATGATCCCTCCCAAAAAATGATCAAGTAAAGATAGTCCCTCCTTTTTCTGTTGGGAAGGATTATCTTTACTTGATCCGTTTATTATTTTAAATCCAAAACACATCGTACAGGCGAGGCTTAGACTTATTAACTTTAAAAAAAAAGAAAAAAGAAAGAGCAAAGGAAACCAACTTACATGATTACAAATACGATTGTACGCTTTCTATTTTGGCTTTAAAATGCAGAAATTACTACACATATTATCTGAAAACAGGTTCAAACCTAAACTTCGTGCCTCTTAAGTCTCACATCTCTTCGAGAGGCATTTTGTACAATATCTGCTATCAGATAGAAAACGTTGTAACAATAATTTAACTGGTTTTACTTCGAAAATCTCTCTCTCTCTCTCTCTCTCTCTCTCTCTCTCTCTCTCTCTCAATTTTGAATAACCATTGCCCTTTATAATTATTCCATAATTCAGCCAATTATTTCGCCAAATAAACATTTTTTCATTAATAATTCTGTTTTGCAGATAATAATTTTATTTATTACACTATTTACATCATAATTTTCACACTAAATTAAAATTCCCGTTTTTTCCTCGTCTGGCATTTCTCTTTCATTGCCTAAATTTCAG
Organism: Bathynomus jamesi; assembly: GCA_023014485.1. Classification (NCBI taxonomy): domain Eukaryota; kingdom Metazoa; phylum Arthropoda; class Malacostraca; order Isopoda; family Cirolanidae; genus Bathynomus; species Bathynomus jamesi. The sequence continues at coordinate 1,395,243 of JAJOZX010000362.1, read as the reverse complement.
TGTCTTCCGTTTAAAAGTGAATGATTAATTTTTAATGAATTACAGCCGAAGTCATAATTCCGTGAACACTTTATTTACTATGTATCAAAAATGGCAGCGTTGGATAGTACGTAACAGCCACATACATCACCGTATACATCACAAACACGTTACGTGTTTCGATTACATAATGACGAAACTTTTCCCACAACGAAATAATTGCGTTAGTTTGTAAAGATGCCTGAAAATACAGATAAAAAGAATTTGATACTGTTAATTATCCAGTGACTTAACAAAACATTAAGAAAAGAGTTCATGGCGTATATATATAACCATGGCGAATGAGGTTGGTTCAATAATTATGTATGCAGAATTAAATCCATATGTGTTTGTGTAATACAATTTCATTGATCGTATACAAATGAATACTGTATATTATTGCGACAAATTACTCATATTTCTATCACTCCCCGTACATACTATTAATATGTAACTGTAAGTGGAATATCAGAAAATATTAATATTCTTTTGCGTGTATATATATATATATATATATATATATATATATTAGGGTGTGTCAATTTTGTCAACTTTTTTCAAATCAATTTTGGTAGTGAAAATTAGTGTCTTTTCATGTCAAAACTTGAAATTGGCCAACCAAAATTAAATAAAATAACCCTTACCTACATCAATTTTACCTTAAAGTTTCAGAAATTGACTCTTTTACTAAATAATAGGACATAAATTGATTAACTATTCATCTGTCACAGAATTATCCCACTGATCGCATATGGAGTGTTTTCAAGGTCATATAGTTGTTGTACAATGTACAAGTCACAACATGAATAGAACTGTCCCTCACTCTCAGTCCTCAGTTGCCTCTTAGATGTCATAGACGGTGGTTTGCTGTTATTGCTCTTGTACCTACTTCATAGTTATTCTACTAGACGAATACTACAGTTTAACTGTAAGTATGGATTATTGATTATTACAATTATTTATTATTATCATATTTTTCTGTCTAATTATGTTGTAATCCCATGAAATATTTTTTTATTGAATTTTAGAACATCGAATGACTAAACTTTGAAACATCGTAATTGATATAAAATACTTAAAAGTTTTTCTTTCTTTTCAGATATTCCTAAGATGCCAAAATTGAAGACAAGAGGTCAGTCGTCATGCCACTTGAGCCTGTTAGTCGGTACAGGCAAGGAGCTTCCCGTATCAGAACTACCAACAGTGCGAGACATGCTGAGACTAGGGTTACTCCTTCGTGAACAAAATACAAAGGATAGAAGGAACTACACAGAGAAAGAGCTCATAAGGGACATGATTCTCCCTCTTCTGCATCAGTGGAAAAAAGCTAATGTGTTATTCAAACCACCTGTACTCAATCAGTATAGAACTATTCAGCTAAAATTAACAAAGCTGTGGCACAAAGCAGTTGAGACATCACTTGGTAAAGGAAAACTAGCAAAGAAAAATAAATTTCTGCACACACTTGATACTCTTCTTGACATTTTTAACTGCCAATGTCCCATAGAGTTGTGTTCTGAAGCCAATTGTTCTCCCTCATGCAGAAGAGAACCTCACCCTCACATTGATTGTCGCTGTCCTCGTGAGAAGAAGATCCCTGTTTTGGAGCTGGCTTTCATAAAGGCGCAGAGAACAAAGGCAGGAGGCCAAGGAAGTATGCAGATTGGTTCGGCAGATTATTCAGAAACCAAAAACAGATTGTTATTGCTAAGAAAAAAGAAAATCCGAGAGAGGGAAGAAAGGAAGAAAAAGAAGAGTGAAGAAGCCACCCAAAGAGATGAAGAGCTCTGTCAAGAGGTTTCTCACTTCTTTGAAAGCTCTTCAGATGAACAGAAAGACGCAACATCAGATGATAGCGCCAAAATGCCATCTGAACCTTCGCCGAAGAGAATGAAATACAACACTAAAGACATCTCAAACATTGCCCTTGCCAGTATTCGCCACCATACGGGGCTACGAGAGACTGCAGAGATTGCCACTGCCGCTTGGATAGATGCAGGCCTCATCAGCCGAGAGGATACATCCTTAGTGATAGATCATAATAAAATAAGAAGAGCACAAGAAAAAATAATGAAGGAAATATCTGATCAGCATGAAAAAGATTTGAAGGAGGAGGAAGGTCTCTCTTGCCTTTTGTTTGATGGAAGAAGAGATGACACAAAAGTTCTCCTAGAGGTAGAGGGAATGGACAGAAAGTTTCCCGGTCTCATCAAAGAAGAACACTACCCTGTGTGTTCCGAACCTGGTGGCCGCTATTTGTTTCACTTTGTTCCTGAAGCAGAAGTAGAAGGTAAGAAACATGCAGAGGCAATTGCTGATCAAATAATATGTTGGCTTCAAGAAAGAAGACTTGACAGTTCACTGCAGGCCGTTGGTGGAGACTCAACTGCGATGAACACTGGATGGCAGGGCGGTGTTGTGACGCATTTAGAGAAAAAACTTGGAAGAAGGCTTGTTTGGATTGTATGTGATTTGCACACAGGGGAACTACCTCTTCGTCGTCTCATCCAGGAACTTGATAGTCCTACAAAGAGCAACAACAAGTGGTCAGGCCCCCTTGGCAACATGCTAGATGAAGCAACGGAATTAGAAATAAATACAAAATTTCCAAAGGTCGAAGTAGGCCCTCCCCTTCCAGTGTTGTCTGAAGAAGTTATCAAAGACCTCAGCACGGATCAATCTTACGCTTATCGTATTGTTCAAGCAATCAGATCAGGAGAGTTGCCTCAAATCTGGCTCTCTTGGAGATTGGACCCGTAAGTCACAGTCGTTGGTTAACTACAGCGATTCGTTTCTGCAGGATTTGGGTTTCCAAACATGCACTGAAGGGCAAAATGCTACAGAATTTGATGTTGATTGTTGAATTTATTATTGGGTTTTATCTTCCTCACTGGTTCAATGTAAAACTTAATCCAATGTGGATGGAGGGGCCCAACCACATCTTGTTTCAATTACAGCTACTGAGAACCCAAAGGAAAGTAGTGGTGGACATCGTGTTACCTGTGGTGAGAAGGTCCGCTTGGTATGCTAGGCCAGAGGCAGTTTTGCAAGCAATACTCTGCAGCCAATGTACCAAAGAGCGAACTGAGGCTGTGGAAATCATTCTAAAGCTTAGAGGAACATCACTAGATGATGACCAGCTGGGAGACTGCTCTGTTCAGACAAGGAAGGTACCTCCGATAAACGTCAATGCCACGAAATTGTCAGAATTAGTTAACTTGAGTTCGGAAGTTTTGGAGCCACCACTGACAACATGTATAACAAACAAAGATTTAATACAACTTAAAGAGGCCCCAATGCAAGTGCCAAAGTGGCCTTCTCACACTCAGAGTGTGGAGAGATGTGTGAAAATGGTCACAGAAGCAGCTAGTCAAGTTTACAGTCACGAGAGGCGAGAAGGCTACATCAAAGCGCAAATAGCAAGCCGAATGCTGATGTCAAGGAACGGCAGCAAAAAGGACATGACTGCATTGGTTACTTTCAAATAAAGACTCTGAAGGATATTATTTTGTATGCCAAATGATTACATTAAATTGTTACTAAATCACATGATTTTCAATTTAGTCATTTCACCCCCAAAATTGACACACCCTAATATATTATATATATATATATATATATCGGCTACGTCGTGGCCAATGTCGTAACACCGCTTCCCGGAGATCAGCGAAGTTAAGCGACATTGGGTCTGGGTAGTGGTTGGATGGGAGACCGTTCTCCACTCCCAGATTATGTAGCGACCCGTGGTTCGGATCCCACGTAAAGCTGTAGGTCCCCTCCGTCATATGACCTTAGTTGTTGCGAAGGAGGTTAAACAACTCCAATAAAAAAAAAATATATATATATATATAAGTTATATATAAGTGGTATGACCGCAAAAGGAGAGAGTGCAGAGCAATTGCAATTGTTGATCAAATGAGTGCCGGTGCCATCCACCTCACCCCCCTTGTTGCAAGGTGCCAACCCCCTCCCCAGTACCAACCCCCCAGGGCGCCAAAAAGGGCGGAATCCCCCAGCAAGCTGGGGGGGTCCACCTAACCTCTTTGGGGGAGAAGTGAGACGGCTTCACCCCACAAAGGGTATACCTAACCTGAGAGAGAGAGTGACAGAGCATCTTCTCACCTGGACATCCAAGTGCATAATGAGAGCTCAGGGTAGTATCACTTGGTTTAGAACCCGAAATCCGCCAGTTGGCGTAGAAGCCAGTACATCCAGGCATTATCAGCCAGTTGGCACAGTGTATATATCATTTGAACAGCCAAAAAGCGCACACACATTCCCCGCACATACACGCCCATGGCTTCCCTATTATTACACACACACACACACACACACACACACAACGTATATAAACAGATGCATGTAAAGCCCCAATAGCAAAATATATACGAGCATAACCACCACCACAGCACTACAACCACCTTACTCACTGCTTTTACTTACCAGCTCCTGATAGACCGAGAAGGTCTCTAAATACGACCCAATTAATAGACAAAGCTATTAAGCATAAACAAATACGTTTATGGGGCCAGGGAGTAGACCGACAAGGTCTCTAAAAAAGGGCGACGCTACTATTGAGCTTCTCATGGTGGAATACCACGAGGCCAATTTGACGTTTGGTGCCGATCTTTTACACAAAAAATCGAATAAGATAAACTAAGTTTAATACGAAAACAAATTTTCATCATTATACAATTTTATCCTTAAACTATAATAGGAAAAGTATTAATATGATTTTTTTTTTTAAATAGAAATTAAATTAGGGGTAACTATTTTATTTTTATTTTTCACCCATTTATTGTGTTTTAATACAAATTTATCTTTAAGACACCAATATATCTTTAAACCTTATTACAAAAAAATATTAATATAACTATATTAAAAATAGATTGTATTTCGGGGTAACTATCGCCAGAATATCCATAGAGTATTTGAACATCTTGTTCCTTAAGCTTCGCACGGTTCACTGTAGCCTTAAAAGTCTCAAAGGAGGGAGGGCTAGGGCGTCTTTCAGTATTCGCCACATCTTCCGTCTTTACCGAATACCACTTCATAAACGTCGAATACGCAATATCAAAGGTAGCCATCACTATTTTTCGTCTACGTGAGAAATCTTCAAATATACGTCTGAGATCCAGGGCTTGCAGCGGTCAACTGAGCACGCAGGGTAGAGATATGCCCAGGTAGTAGTAGGAGACACGTGACCTTTGATCGATCATACAGGGGGCGGAGCTTAGGACTTTTCCTATACATACGCTACTATTTAATTACTTGGAGAGATGTTACCCAATGAAGTTTAATTGACTTAGAAATAAAGACTTAAACCTTTATTCCTTAATATATGTGGGGGGGGAAGTCAATTAAATATATGAAATAACTTTGCTTACCATACCAAATAAACTTCAAATATATATAGTAGTGTATTCCAGGCTTTAATTAAAAGCCGCTGTACCGCTTAGGAAATTAATCCGTAAATTGAAATCTTACAACAATAAAGGAAATATACTGAACATTTTCTGGCTGATAGGCGCCAATGTGTGTGTCTGCTGTTGGTCTAATGGAGTTAACCGTGATTTGGCGGTGTTTACATTCGCGGTTCGCCTCCCGCCATCCCACCGCAATGCGCCTCAGTCAGTGTCTCTCTGCGCTAGCAAAGACAATATTAGCAACAATATTAGCAGAGGGAGGGGTTACAACAGTGTTTTTCCCAGGAATTGAAATTAGAGGGGGTGTTCGAATTTTTAATGGGGTGAGGGTCGAGGAGTGAGACCGTGAGGGCGAAGGTGGGCTTTATGGCACCATAGTAAAAACTGAAAAATGTTTCACAACCATTTTATTAGGTTTAACTCATCTTTTAAAATCATCACACAAATTTAAGTTGGCTACTCACGCCTTCTATGAAGCAATACATCGACATCCTTCTTGGCTTCTTGTAATTTTGCCCAAGTTGACCTGATTTAAATATAACATCCTTAGTCATAGACAGGGAAAGATGGAATGAGGAAGAATGTTCCAGAACTGGCCATTAGATTGTTCGTCGTGTTTTCTCTTAAAGGACATTCAAATTTCTGCTTTTACGTATTACATGGGTTTGTCTTCATCTCTTGCCCTCTATCTATCTACAGGCTCGGGGAATCCACCTAACCTAAGAGGGAGAGGAAAGAAAACAGGATTAGAGAAGAGACTTTGGGGGAGAAGGTGGGATGTCCTCACCCCCCAAAGGGGTATACCTAACATAATTTTATCTATTTTATAAAATTTTCATCCAGTTCTCTGCACCAATATTTAATTTCTTTGAATTTCTATTTAACTTAAACTTCTCATCTTCGTGGTTGCTTGCCAAATCATTTACACACCATCTCACCGGGATACGTTGTATATAGTGAGAGGTCCAATATTCTTATTTTTGCAGCTAGATGATTCAGATCAAGGACTGTTAAGTAAAACATCTAAAATTTGCAAATGGTACAAAAAGTAGGATGTCTAATCATTCCCACTTATTTATATCTTTTCCATGAATACAAGTAAGAAAATAAAATTATTAAAATGTTTTGTATCTTTGCTGTTAAAAATAATAATTAAAAGATGTTCTGGTTAGAAAGCCTGTCAGTAAGAACCAATGGAATGTAGTCGAGACCAGTAGTCTTCACCTTCCGTTTCCTCTATCTTAGACGTAAAAGCCCTTTGTATAGCTTCAATGTTCGCAATGTCTCGTTTTCCATATGGGTTTGTGAGTACTGAGCAATACTCAATTATTGGTAGGACTAGACTCTTCCATAATTTGAGCATGATGTTTGCTTTTCTGTTGCGGAAGCTCCTCCAGATGATTCCCATTATTTTTCTAGTCGTTGTAATTTTGATGTTATAGTGCTCTCTGAATTTCGCATCCGACATTATTACTCCAAGATCCCTGGTTTGTGGATTTAGCGTTATCTGTTTGGATTGCAGAGTTTTGTACCCTTTTTTCTGTAGCCTCTTGTTATTACCATATCTTAGAAGTTGGAATTTTCTTCGTTGAACTTCATATTGTTGTCGTCTACCCACTGGAATAATGTTTTAATGTCGTTTTGTAATTTTCTTATGCCGCCTTCGTTCAATATTTCCTTATATATGTTTGTCATCTGCGAAGCATGATACAGTACTGTCCTTAATATCTTCATCAATATCTGCGATCATTATGAACAGCAAGGGAGCTAATACTGTTCCTTGTGGGGCCAGAGCTCACGACTTCCGATTTAACTCCGTTTACCACCACTCTTTGTGTTCTTTGCGTCAAAAAATTAAATATCCACCCTCCTAGCTTTCCAGTAAGGGATTATGCAACTTGGAGGCGGAGTTATCCCCCAAGTTGTAATGAACTCCCGCTGGGGGAGACCTCTTTGGAGGAGAAGGTGGGACGGCCTCACCCGCCAAAGGGGTATACCTAGCCTAAGAGAGAGGAGAAGGAGAGAGAGAGAGAGGAGGAGAGGTGTTCGCTTGACAAGCGCATATTAAGACTTCAGCCGAGCGGCCGTTGTCTTATAGGGCCCCTAATCAGCCAGTCAGCTTAATCAGCCCGTGCCTCCAGGCATCATCAGCCAGTTAGCACAGTGTATACTTCGTTTGGCACGTACACACCCGTCTATACGTTCATAAAATATTACGATTATATGCGTCGGGCTCGGCGGCGGCGCGTCCTTCCGCGGCTGGTAGCCAGGGTGACCTAATGATCCGTGTTAAACTGTGGGCCTAAGGTGGAGTGTAGGCGGGCTCGAGACCCGGCGGCGGCGCGTCCTTCCGCGGTTGGTAGCCACGGTGACCTGATGATCCATGTTAAACTGTAGGTCTAAGGCGGCGTGTAAACATCCTTCCACGGTTGGTAGCGGCAACCAGGGGATCCCGTTAAACTATTGCAACACTCGATCATGTTGTTTATCCGTTTGTTTATTTCCCTCTCTCTCTCATATATATATTTCCCCGTTTAAAAGTAGGTCTAGGGTGGAGTGTAAAGCTTGATCTTCACCAGAATGAACAATTATGGCGGAAAGCAAAGACGAGCTTATATATGTACAATTCCAGGAAAAAGGTCATCTAAAAAAAATTCGTGTAAACATCTTTCCACGGTTGGTAGATAAATGAGTACCCAGAGCACCCTAGCAGGGATCTCTCTTGCGCGCTCTCTTTTATATATATATTTCCCCGTTTGAAAGTAGGTCTAAGGTGGAGTGTAAAGATTGACCTTCGCCAGAATGAACAATTCTGGCGGAAACCAAAGAAAGCCTATATATATATATATGCACAGTTCCGGAAAAAAGTTCATCTAAAAAATTCTGAAAACTATAAAAATTAGTACAAGAAGCGTACACAAAATTTATAATCACGTCAAACTGCATTAATTAACTCACTCTCTGGCTAACTTAAATCGAATATTACGGTCTTTTTCATCTGTAACAAATAAAACAGGACAAATGGTACACGTAACATTAAAATGTGCAGCACAAATGAATAAATAGAAAGGTGATAAATGAGGGAAATGAAGAGAAGAAGAAAGCGATATAAGCAAACACCTTCCTAAACATTTCCTAATTATACGATGTAAATACCTGAACAATAGAAGGACAAATATTTATGGAAAAAATAATATATATATAAAATTCCAATAAATAACGTTCTTTCCGCAGGAGTTTATTTCGAGATCATAAAGATTAAAACTTCACCAGTAAATGACTGGCATTTTAGCGTATCTCTCAAACATACGCGAATTGTACCAAATATATCTCTGATAAACAAACAAAATTTAATTACGAGCTATAAACACCCTCTCACTTCCATTCTGAACTTTTCTCATACACACACACACACACACACACATGTTGTTTATCATTAAATTATACAGCACAGCGTCGGGTCAATTTTATTTCCATTCTCTCGAGATCGTAAACTTTGGGCTAATCAACCGCACGTATCTGTTATTTTTAAAAATATTTATTGTATCGTGAAAATTTTACAGCGGCTTTCTTCATGGGTACTTAACTATCTTCCACTTTTATGTTTCAAGCATCATAAAACGTTTCACACTCCAACCTCAACTCTCTCTCTCTCTCTCTCTCTCTCTCTCTCTCTCTCTCTCTCTCTCTCTCTCTCTCTCTCTCGAATACAAGCTCAAAAAACAAAGCGTTTCTCGTCTCTCCACGAATGGGGATATCTGACGCGCCCCAGATTTCACGGAGCAACAAATCACAGCCCTGTGGGCGGATCTCAGGACCTCTGTTTGGCCGCTATGCAGGCCTATGCGTCAATCCCGCCCAAAATTCACCGCTAGCCAATAGGAAGGTAGCGAATGTGTTTTGTGGGTTGGTCACAAGCCCCCTTTATAAAAGGGCGCAGCTCATCTCAGAGCCTCAGTTCAATCGTTTTCGCGCTTAGTGTTTTTGAAATACCAACTATGAGCCAGCTGTACGACTCTCCCGATCTGTTTGAAGCTCAAGTTTTTTATGCTCACGCAACGCGTCTAATTTTCAGAGCTGCAGATCGGGAGGAACTTTTATCTACACCAGATTGTTACGGAAAATTGTGAGGAAATGCAAGAAACGTTCAATGAAGACGATATTAAAATGTAAGTAATTATATTCTGCGGCTCATTCAGTGTTAACTTATAAGTGCCTAACCTAGCTTTATTCTGAGTTTTCCTACAAATAAAAATTAATCCCAGGACTCTTTCTCGTTTATAATAATATAACCTAACCGGGACATAACAATATTATATATATATATATATATATATATATATATATATATATTATATATATATCGGCCAGGCCTCTTTCTCGTTTATAACAATATAACCTAACCGTAACGTAAAAGGCCGCAATAAACGCGTTTTCAAATATATTTTTAATTCTGTTTCCTTCGGGTTATTTCGGCATATATATATATATATGGTGTGTTTTTATTTGTACATTTCTTGTACAGGTAAGATTTTAGAAATATTAAAAACACACTAGAAATATTAAAAACTATTAAGATTTGTCTGCGGATTCGAGACCCGTTGCAGGCAGACGGAGCATAACACACCCAGCTAATCTTACTTTTGAAAACTGTCAAGATATCTGTTTATGCTTACAATTTGCTGTTAGCTACCCTAGCTTTATTTTAGTTAATTTATAAAAAGCCGTAATAAAGCGAAGTGAACTGCTATCTGTTCAGAGGGCCGGTCTCTATTCATATATATATATATATATATATACCGGGTGTCCGAGAATTATCTGTACAATTTTTGGCTGTTATTAAAAGTCAACCATGAAGTGTAGAAATTCCAGTGTTGTCCCATTTTACAGAGAATCTCATTAAGTTTTTTCTGATACCACGTTTTGACAAGTTTTTTAGAAATGTACGCGGGTGACAGACATTGATGATTTAAAAGCAAGAATCACAGCTGCTATTGAGCGAATTGATGTGGATATGCTGCAGCGTACATGGCAACATTTGGAGTATCGATTGGATGTTTTGCGAATCACTAATGGTGCACATATCGAATGTTTGTAACAACGTTACTTTAATAAAAGAAACTTTTGAAAATACAGATTCTAAATAATCTTGTTTAAGAATTTTACGTGTGTTATCAAGAATTTTATTAAAAGATGAAATTGTACAGATAATGTTCGGACACACTGGAATTTCTAAAAAACTTGTCAAAACTTGGTATCAGAAAAACTTAATGAGATTCTCTGTAAAGTGGGACAACACTGGAATTTTTACACTTCATGGTTGACTTTTAATAACAGCCAAAAATTGTACAGATAATTCTCGGACACCCTGTGTGTATATATATATATATATATATATTTTTTTTCCTCTGTGTGTATTCTGGGTGAAAAACAATAGGTTTTTATTTAATGTCCACTCTCATTAAAAATATTAAAAACTATTAAGAATTGCATGCGGGCTCAAGTTCCGTTGCAGGCAGACGACGTCTTAACACTCGAAAACTGTCAGGATATCTGCTTATGGTTACAATTTGCTACAACGTAAAAATTAATCCCATTATGTTTTTAATTATTGTCTCTTTCCATCGTGATTATTTCGGCATATATATACTGTATACAACCTTACCTTACAAACTTACAAAGGTTTCGCGCGATGATTTCTCACTTCGCGAAGGTCAAGCTTGTCTCCCCTCCTCTCGAGTTGGCCTGGTGAAGTAGTGAGTTGGATTCTTGCGCTCTCCACCTCACATAGCTAGGTACGCTCGGCTCATTAGGGATTGTTCTGAGCCAGGCGTCTAGTCTTCTTTTGAGGATTTCCACTGCAACTCCCTTCGTGTTTCTTAGGTATTTGGGCAACTGATTAAACAGTTTTGGTCCTCTCACTACAAAACTATTTTCTTTCAGGGTTAAGGATGTTTCCTGTCTCGCCTTCCATTTGGGAATAATACACAGTCTACCCTTCTACTTTCCACCGTTGTTTGGGGAGTTATAGGATTCAGAGTAAGATTAGGGACTAGTTTCTCCATTATTTTCCAAGTGTAAATAATGGTGTATCTCTCTCTTCTCCTTTCCAGTGAATATAGGTCTAGTTCTCGTACCTTTCCCAGAAATTTAGTTCTTTGCACCCATTGATCTTGGTTGTGAAGCTTCTTTGGATCCCCTCCAGCTGTCTAATGTCTTCTTTTTTATATGGGGATGTTAGGACCGAGCAGTATTCCAATTTGGGTATGATCAGGGTCTTCAGTAGAGGAATCATTACATTCCTATCCCTTCGTTTAAAGGTTCTCCATATCTGACTCGTTATTCTCTTTGCTCTGTTTACTGCTATCTTATTTTGTGTTTCAAATTTCGCATCATCTGTCATTACAACCCCTAAATCTTTTGCTCTGGAATTTCTCTGAATTTCCTGTCCATTTGGGATATAATATTCCATGGATTTTAGGGCTTCTCTTTTTCCGTACCGTAATAGCTGAAATTTCTCGGTGTTAAACTTCATATTGTTGTCTTCCGTCCACTTGTAGATTCTGTTTATGTCGGTTTGTAGAGATCCTATGTCTTCTGGGTTTTTTATTTTTCTACTGATCTTTGTCATCTGCAAAGGATGTTACTGTGCTGTCTTTGGTAACGTCCTCATCTATGTCAGTTAGCATGATTATGAAGAGTAGTGGAACTAATACTGTTCCTCGTGGTACCGAGCTGAGGACCTCTGATTCTGATGAAGATACTCCTTGTACTGTAACAACTTGCCGCCGCTCACTAAGGAAATTATATATCCATTTCCCTACTTTTCCTGTTATTCCCATATATTTCAGTTTGTGTATTATGATTCCGTGGTCACACTTGTCGAACGCTTTGGCAAAGTCTGTGTATAGTACATCATAGTTTTCATTACTTTCAAGTGAATCAATAATGTTGTTGTAGTGTTCCATTAGTTGTGATAGGCATGATCGGCCTGACCGAAACCCGTGTTGGTTATCATTGAATTTTTTCTGAGTTTCCAAAAAGTCAGATTTTCTAACTATTCTTTCAAGTATTTTAGTGAGATGGGATGTAAGCGATACTTGCTTATAGTTTTTGGCCTCGGATCGATCTCCTCCTTTATATATTGGGACTATGTTCGCGCTCTTCAGGACGCCCGGTATTTCTCCCGTGTCTAGTGATCCAGTATATGGGCTCAGCGATTGCATTCTTGCAGTTTTTGATCAGTGTGGCATTCCATTTATCCTGTCCTGCCGCTGAATGTGTTTTTAGTTTCCCTATGGCTTGTGTAATATCATCCGTCGTAAAGTCGAAATCCGTTATACTTTCCCCTTGTGGCTCTTCTTCAAAGAACGCGTTTCTATCGCATATCAATTTGTCAATTTTTGGGATACTGAAAGATGATTCGTACTGAGCTCTTAATATTTCAAATACTTCTGTTAGATCATCAGATGAATCACTGTTCTCATTTTTTAAAGGTCCGATAGTCGCATGGTTTTTAGACTTTCTTTTTGCGAAATTATAGAAGTACTTTAAGTTAGCCTTTATCGCTTCTATAGCGTCATATTTTTCTGTATGCTTCTCGATTAGTTCCTGTATGACGACATCGATACTTTGTAGTTTATCATTTAATATTTTTCTGATGTTATCTTTACAATTACTTAATTTTGCAGTCATTCTTTTTCTCTTTCGGAACAATGCCTTCTTTTGTCTTTCGAGCCTGCTTCTCTTTCCTCTTTGTTGTATTTTTGGGACATGTTTTTCCACAATTTCTAACGTCTTCTCCTCTAACGTCATTAGCATCTCCTCCGTTGTCTTGGCCTCAAAATGGTTTTCCAATCTATTACTTCCATGCTGGATGTCACATCTTCCCAGTTTATAGCTTTGGAGTGAAAATTAAAAATTTCGAATTTGTTTCTTTCTGTTGTGCGTATTCTTTCCTTTCCTTTTGCCTTTATATTAGTTGTTATTTCAATGATGTTGTGGTCCGATATCATAGTTGGGGATATTTCTACATTATCAATTAGATTACTGTTGTTTGTGAATACCAAATCTAGGCAGTTGTTTTTTCTTGTGTTTTCTGTTATTTCTTGCGTTAACATAAATTCATCAGCTAAAGCTAGTAGCATTTTTACCTTCTCCTGGTCTTCTTGTGTGCCCCCCTTGTCCTGGTGTATACGTATATTTTTTCCTATACTTTTATATTTCATGAATGAGAAATTAAATCACCACAGAGAAAAATATTTCGGGTTGGAGAGTGTAGATCTTTTGCCAAGTTTCTTACCTCTGTAATGGAATCTGAAAATTTTGAGGGTGGCGTGTTTGGGGGTCTGTACATTACAATTAGTACCATATTTAATTTTTCAATTTTTGCTGCTACACATTCTACGTAGTTGTTTGAGATACTTATAGCCATTTCTGCTATGTGCCTTTCGCGTGTGTAAATAGCACATCCTCCTTTACGTACGTCTCACTGTTCTGTCGGCTCGGAGGATGTTATAGTTGTCAATTTGTATTTCTTTTTTGTCAATACAGGACTCACAATTTTCACAGTTCGCCTGGCAGTCCTTTAGATGAGTTTCCGTGAGGCATGTAAAGTCTGCTCCGGCTTCTTGCATGAGTCCTCTCAGGTATACAACTTTGTTCGTGGAATGGTTTGATTTAAGGTCCTGTATATTGGCTAGGATTATTTTTATTTTTTCTCTTTCTTTTTCGCATACAGGTGATTCCGATTTGTTTTCCAATGGGGGTGCCGGTTTCGTTGCCTTGTGGTCCTCCGAGAATTTACCTCTTTTTATCTTTGTCGGTACCTGTTGTCCCGATAACGCATGAAGTGCCTTTGTTCCGTGGCCGGTCGATTCGCCGACGGACGTTTTGCCGACAGACATTTTGCTGACGGACGTTTCGCCGAACGGACGATTCACCGACGGCTGTTTCGCCGAACGGCTGTTTCGCCGAACGGACGATTCGCCGAACGGACGATTCGCTGAACGGACGATTCGTTAAAACTAACGAAAATATCACGACTTAACCTAACCAATTATCAAGGGCGTGTAGTTGATCTATTAGTAAATAGTAAATACTATTCCAGAAACAAACAATGTTATAATTAATAATAGATCAACTGTACGATCTTGATAATTGGTTAGGTTAAGTCGTGATATTTTCGTTAGTTTTAACAAAAATATTCTGTCAAAATTGGTTAGGGGGAGATAACCTACAAGTACCCAAATTTGTAAAGAATAAAGGGAGCTATTGAAGAATGGGGACCCAGCCTTCTTTAGTTAGCTTTATAAGGCTAACTAACGAAAATATCATGACCTACCCTAACCAATCGTCAAGGGCGTACAGTTAACCTAACGATTGGTTAGGTTAGGTTGTGATATCTTTGTTAGTTAGCCTTATAAGCCTAACTAAAGAAGGCTGGGATCCCTATTCTTCAATAGCTCCGAATAAAGAATTATGGAATTTAGAGTTGGAGTTCAACTGAATAACCTTGAATAAACTTGACAGACCTCTTCACCCAAGTGGGTTCATGTCTTCCAAATGAAATGTAATCTATACTATAATAAGAGAGCCGTCCGTCCGTCTGTCTGTCTGTCTGTCCGTCCGTCACACTTTCAGCGTGTGTGCGTGCGTGTGTGCGTGCGTGCGTTTGTGTGTTTCAGCGTGTGTGCGTGCGTGCGTTTGTGTGTTTCAGCGTGTGTGCGTGCGTGCGTGCGTGTGTGCGTGCGTGCGTGTGTGTGTTTCAGCGTGTGTGCGTGCGTGTGTGTGTGTGTGTGTGTGTTGTGTGTGTGTTCCAGCCACAGCTCCAAAGTGAAAGCAGTTACAAACATAAAACTTCACACACATATTGATTAGGTCCCGAGGTTGTGCACCTGGGTGTTGAATGCCCGGTTAGGTCAACTGTACGCCCGTGACGATTGGTTAGGTTAAGTTAGGTTAGGTTAAGTTAGGTTAGGTTAAGCTTTAACGAAAATATCACGACTCAACCTAACCAACCTAACCAACCTAACCAACTAACCTAACCTAACCTAACCGTTGTGCACCTGGGTGTTGAATGCCCGGTTAGTTCAACTGTACGCCCTTGACGATTGGTTAGGTTAAGTTAGGTTAGGTTAAGCTTTAACGAAAATATCACGACTCAACCTAACCAACTAACCTAACCTAACCGTTGTGCACCTGGGTGTTGAATGCCCGGTTAGGTCAACTGTACGCCCTTGACGATTGGTTAGGTCAAGTTAGGTTAGGTTAAGCTTTAACGAAAATATCACGACTCAACCTAACAAACCTAACCAACTAACCTAACCTAACCAACCTAACCTAACCTAACCAACCTAACCTAACCAACCTAACCTAACCTAACCAACCTAACCTAACCAACCTAACCAACCTAAACTAACCAACCTAACCTAACCAACCTAACCTAACCAACCTAACCTATCCAACCTAACCTAACCTAACCATTCAATTAACCATTCAATTAACCTAACCTAACCGTTGTGCACCTGGGTGTTGAATGCCCGGTTAGGTCAACTGTACGCCCTTGACGATTGGTTAGGTTAAGTTAGGTTAGGTTAAGTTAGGTTAGGTTAAGCTTTAACGAAAATATCACGACTCAACCTAACCAACCTAACCAACCTAACCAACTAACCTAACCAACTAACCTAACCTAACCTAACCTAACCAACCTAACCTAACCTAACCAACCTAACCAACCTAACCAACCTAACCTAACCAACCTAACCAACCTAACCTAACCTAACCAACCTAACCTAACCTAACCAACCTAACCAACCTAACCTAACCTAACCATTCAATTAACCTAGCTAATAACAGCCTTCGAACTACAAAAAATATTCCGGCCCTCTACTTGGATATGTTTTACTACCCGCACGTAGGGCCGGTCTTTAGCTAACCGTCAGCGAAGCGACGGGTATTGTACTAGTATAATATAAAAATAAGTTCATCAAGTGCTAAAACACTTGTCTTTTGAATTGAGTGTCCAGGTTAAGATAGCAACGTGTGTATTTTGTCATAGAAATATTAATGACAGTCCATTCGGCGAATCGTCCGTTCGGCGAAACAGCCGTCGGCGAATCGTCCGTTCGGCGAAACGTCCGTCGGCAAAATGTCTGTCGGCAAAACGTCCGTCGGCGAATCGACCGGGTACCCTTTGTTCGTACCTTCTGTCCGGCTTTCGGATTCCTATATTTATATTTGTCAGCTGGTTTTGTAATTGCTGGAGAGTATTTAGCAGCTGAAATGTGTTGGCTGCGTCTAAAAAATTGGCACTCTTCTTTGTTGTTCGTTTTTTCTGTTCCCTCTTTGCGTTCTTTTGAGGGTGGTGGTATCGGCATTTTTTTCGTATTTGCAACTCCCATATCTTTCATAAGTGTTGCATACCGTAAGATGGTGGAGCATGCATTTCTTATCAAATTTGCAGTATCCACTTGTGTAATGCGTTTTGCATAACGTGGGATGTGCATATATGCATTGCCCATCGCGATATCTGCAGTTTCCTTTCGCGTAGTATTTACATACGATATTTTCTACGCTTCTGCTTTCTTTCTTATTATTTTCAAAGTTCTTAATTTTGGCATTATTATCATTATTTTTTTTTTTGGCTGTTTATTTTCTACGTTTTTAGTTATCTTTTTATCATTTCGCTCGTTGGACCGTTTGTCTACTTCGCAACTTTTACTTATTTCTTTCCTTTCATCTATGTCTTCCTTCCGTATTATATTGTTTATATCGTTATTTGTTATTTAATTGTTGTTCGTTATTATGCTGTTATTCGTTATTTCGCCTTCTCTCTCATCCACCCGGTTTTTCGTTAGAACTATTCCAGACCCATGTGTCCCCATTATTTCATTCTTTTTTGTAACTTTCGAGTCTGCTATCTCCAGTTCTTTAAAGACCGCGAAAGAATTTACGGTCTGTGTACATGCGCCACATAGGAATTTGATCCCCACGATGTGTTTCGCGTTCGAGACAAGAGTTATTTACCTACCATTCCAATTCATGCAGTTAAAGTCGTTTAGTCGTTGGCAGAAATCACATGTAATCGCTAAGTTTTCCGTTGTTACTAGGTTACACAAATTACAGATTAAGTTAGAATTTGGACCCATATCCATGCCATTCCTTAATTAGCGTAAAAAAAATACCCACACAAATTCTTTATTTATTTGTTTTTATTTCTGTTTCTTTCCTTTCGATGGTCGAGGGTATTTCGAGGGTTTTCTGACCTTTGCGTTTTATGACCTTTTTTCTGCTGTGTTTCAAACTTTCTCGAATGCCAACCGTATTTCGTTTAGAATATATACGTTAAAATTGGTGATAAATTATGTCAACTGTATTGCACTTTCTTAATTTTAATGAATTTCACTTTATAATTTATAATGCACGGATTCACTGATACATTATACACTTTCGGGTGCAAACAGAATAAACCGCCGAGTAGATTATTCCCCGTCTAATTTGGGTGTTAAATAGAGAGAGCAAAACAGCACGTCCATTCACCACAGGGTACAAGCAACATATATATATATATATATATATATATATATATATGGTGGAGCTTTAATAATATTTTTCTCGATAAGCACCGCAGCAGGATTTTTAAATTAACAGAACTTTTAAGAATTATCTGCTTTATTATAATTTTTTTAAATTCGTGGCATTTTCTCTTATTATAGCTCTTTATTTTTATTTAACCTTATAGGACCGATGCGGAACTTGATCGTGTTATGGCTACTTTTGATGGAAGGGAAATAAATGATATGGATGCTTCTCCGTACAGCCAACACAGTGACCTGAATACAGAAGTCGAGGTATTGGCTCACATCCGGTCCAGCGAGTGCCAGGTCATCGAGGAACTAATGTAAATATTTTTGAGGTTAAGAACAAAACACATTGCATTTTCATTTATTAAATGGCAGAAAACGTACAAAGCGGAACCAGTGTCCGTTAAATAAGTCTTAATGGCTACATTTTACAATTACAAATGTATATACAACTTTACACACTATAGATATACACCTTTACACAATACAGCGGGTGCTAACATATGGGAACCTTTTTTTATCCGTCTGCATACACTTTTATCATTCATCTCTGTGTCGCATGAATCGAATAATTTTAAAAAACTTATAAATCCCTTCCCAAGCGACATGTGCAGGAGAAATGAAAGGCAATACAGGCCGCACGTTTCACTATAATATCCTTGAAAACGGTATGGGTTCCATACAATCTCAGGTACATGTATCTGCTCGATTAATTTTACTATAACAGGATCATTCCAGGGCTGAGAGTCGAGTGAATCAAAATAGTACATTCTTTCCCCCATTTTTAAAATAGATTGCAAACCAATGAATCCTCTCACCCCCGACAATGTCGGTGTTAACGATAATCCCGTACCAGTTTCTTGTAGCTGGTAACTTCACTATTTCATTCTTCGCAAACACACCGATAAATTTGGAGCGTGTGAAACGGTCACTTTTCATTACTCTCTGGAGTGTATTCGCATCCACTTTAAAAGTCTGTGACCACGTTCCTGAACCGATCAACTTCTATTAGTGCCTGTGATTCGAGGTACACGAGTACACTAATAGGCGCGTCTATAAGCTTGGCAAATTCCAACCTGACTGAGATATTCCCACTCTGCTGTGAACATAAATGCGTATTTGCGCCAGCAGACAAGTCAGGGGTAATATCAAATGAATAAATGTTAAATTCTTTGAGAAATTCCTTCTGCGTTACACCAAACCCAAGTTCGTCACAGGCGCCTGTATTATGAGTCAGACTACTATATGCTCTCACGCAGAGCGGGAACACAGCGCCTGTTGAGTAGTCCGTAATCATGGTCCCTCCTAAAGCGATGCCATTTATGTATAGAGTAATATTTTTAAGGCCGAAATTCTCGAATTTAAAGGCACTCTTTTTATATTTTCCATTCGTTGAGGCGTGGTCCTGCATTCCAATTAATATCCTTTCAGGTAGAACTCCAAGGGCTACGTTTTCTAGTTGCTTCGAGGCCAACCCGGCGGGCACCGTGTATAGTTTGATCCGTACCCTGTTAATTGGGTATTTTACTGTGGCGTGTATTAAGTCTTTCTCAATTTCTATTTCTTTTGGCGAACTTAATTTCACTCGGCGTATACGCAAATACGTCTCCATGACGTGAATCACAACGAGTTTCGCGCCCTCTTCTTGATCAGACCCCAGATTTATGCAGATCTCAGGAATCGTGCAGGTAAGCTTCAACTTCATATCCACCCCGTTCATAAGCAGCTTCTCCTGGAATGTGAAATCTGTATGAAGACGTCCAAAACATTCGTATATCTTTTTTTTGGAATTTTAAAATTTTTCCTTTATACCATTTTCATCTTTAGTATGGTAATATCCCTCGGCGGTTAAAAAGGTGTCCTTCGCTTCTTTTGAAAAGTTGAGGACATTTTCCAGATAGGCTCGTAAGTGGTAGTATCCCGTTCCTGCCGAGATGTTAACCTGGTTTAAATACACCTCACACTGGCTGAATATGGAGTAAAAAAAGATGGTTTCAGCGTAGGCAGAGTAACTATCATCGCAGTCCGTTCCATCAGAATGGGCTATACGCAGTTTAGTGTACATCTGCATGCAGCTCGGGTCAAAAAACTAAGGGTCTGAGCTGGGTATCACGAATTCTACAGGGGCACTCGGCGAACTAATTGTGTTTAATGGGTTAATTGTAATAAAGTCGCTATGCTCAATAGAGACCTGAGTGGGGAGCATATCAAAGAGGGACATTTCCGATTTACAGCATTGTGAACTACACGAATGGATGAAACGCGCCATGACGAATCAGAAATAGTGCCACCTCCCTCGACAAGTATTAGTCAGACTATGATTCGTGAGAGTAGTGTCCTCAGCTTATATCAGTTAAAAAATGATCAGCCATAGGTTTCATACGCTTAGAGCACTTCTTTTTTATTTCATTTTACGTTTAGCGCCACGTGATGGTAACCACTTCTTCGTGGCAGATCTCTTCTTTCCGCCACCACACATTTTTATCTTTGCATCTTTGATGATTTCGTCCCGTGTACGTTTTAAATGTAATGCTCAAACTTTTCCCTCTATGGTTGGGGATGTGTGCAATGCGCAGCAGACGCGCCTGGGTGTCCCCAACAAATTGGTGCTCTGCAATATTGCTGTAAATATAGCACATGTCTGGGGGCGGAAAGCTTTCACCCAATTTCTCCATCTTCAACTGATACATTAAGCTGGACAAGTCATGCTGTTCCTCGTGAAAGGTATCTCTTTGGAGAGCTGCGCTATATCGGCCCTCAGCCACAATTTTCAACAGCTCTTTATCTTAATATTTCTAGTATTTTCTACTAAGCGTTGACTTTAACTTCAATGTGCATGCAGGCGTGTCTATGTTTACGACTTCAAAAAGTAAATCGTTTGTCAGGTACGACTTTTCAAGACTCTTGTTTAACCCCGTCACAATGTCCATGGCTCTTCATAATGCCCGATTCCTAGCGATACATTTGTGCTATAGTACTGTTCCTCACCGAACAGGACTGAACGCATAGTATTGTCGAAGGTTATGCCTAATTTTTCGCACTCATTGATTCTTCTAAGGATCAGAAATATGATTTGCTCATTTTCAAGAGTTAAAAATTTGGAGACTAACTGGAGTTCACATAAGCCCACCTCATACGAATCACGCTCCAATTCAATAGGTCCGTGCAGTTCTGCCACAAAGTTTGCGAGGGTGTTGTTAGGATGTACAGACAGAGAAGAAGAGACGGGAGTGTGAAATAGAAGTGGCTAGGCGCCATGTTGCATACTAATTAAGCTTCATTATTGCAGCAGCTTCTATATAGGTGTTGAATCTTTCTGGATAACCCAGCCATTTCACCAGGTACATTTTTCTCTTTCCTGAAACTTTGCTGCCTAAATTTTTTTTCAATTTTAAACACACTTCCTAAATTAAATGTCACTTTCTGCAACTCCTCGCGGTAAAAGCCTCCAGCGATCTCTTTCCCATTCAAATCTTCAACGTAATACATCATTACCTCACCTTTAGGTCTCATAGCACGAACTTTAAAAATCTCACGTGTCCATCCTTGCTCAAATCCCTTCG
Source organism: Bathynomus jamesi (assembly GCA_023014485.1). NCBI lineage: Eukaryota > Metazoa > Arthropoda > Malacostraca > Isopoda > Cirolanidae > Bathynomus > Bathynomus jamesi. The sequence continues at coordinate 1,373,652 of JAJOZX010000362.1, read as the reverse complement.
CGAATTTATTTCCCGAACGTGATAGCCTTACATAATCATTGATTTTGAAATGTGTAGAGTGTGGTGGTGGTGGTGTTCCAGCTCTTCTCACCTCTGGCAGCGCACCTCTTTCTAAAACTACGTTAGGCGTTGTGCCAATCGTACGGTGGTGTGAACGGTTGTATGATGAAGCCAATGACCCGGGAACGTTTATATATCTGTATGTGTTTTTATGCGTAAAATAGCGATGCATGCGCTCCTTTATGGTACGTTGAACTCTTTCAGCTGAAGAGGCCTTATGTATAGAACTGCTAGTGTAGTAACTCATATTAAACTCTGTCAGCATGTTTTGAAAAGCGCGACCTATAAATTCTTTCCCCATATCCGTACAAAAATAGCCAGGAACCCTTTCTTCTTTTAATATCAACGTTTTGGTCGCTTTAGCAACTGTTTCAGGCGATTTATTTTTCAGCGGAATTAGCAACAGATATCTAGAGAATACATCTATTATGAATAGGATGTAGCGGTATCCGTCATTATACACTGAATATCTTTGCATGTCTGTTAAATCCGCTTGCCAAATAGTCAATCGAATCCGCGGTTGTCTTGGCCGTTTTAAACCTTTTTCTCACCGGTTTATGAAGTGTATAAGCACCCTGTTCCCGCAAAAACCGCTCAACGTCTTTTTTCTTACACCGTAAACCCCTCTGTACAGTCTATTAACGCCACCATAGGAGGCGGGGTTGGAAATGTCATAATAGCGTTTACTTAATATGTTAGCCATTTGCGTATTTTAGAGACACGTGGATAAGGTTGGCCGTTTGTTTACTTCTTTCTCCTCTTCAGAGACGCTGCTGCTGGGGGCGATGGCGTACTCAGTTGTAACACATGCGAGACTTGATCCAGGTCTTTTAACCTATTCAGATTACCTATCAATATTTTGGGGACATTTATTTGTTGTAGTCTTGCTTTAATATGCTTCCATCCTGTTGGTGAGGGTTTGTCCCACTTTCTCACCAGATCATGAAAAATATCAACGATATTGGATCCTTGTACCCTTGTTCCTTCAACAATGACCTCACCTGTATCGGCCCAGTGTATGATGGGGTCCTCACTCAAAAGATTATAAAGACTTAAGCCTTTATTCCTCAATGTATGTGGGAGGCTGTTTTTTAGCACATGTTCGATGTGTTGTGTTCCGTTGTTCTTTGGTTAGTCATCTCTAACGTCGGGGCCAGGTCCTGTGTCGCCATGCTCAGCGCTACTCGCGCTGTGCCTAATAACCACGGGTAGCTCTGTAGGATACTTATAATCTTCGAACTCATGAAGAAATTTCTGCAAAGCCTCTTGGTACAAGATCCTTTTCTCATCAGGTGACTTTTCACTGTTTAATAGGGCTAGCAACTCGCTTTCCATTCTTTTAAGTCTACTTTTATGGGGTTCTAGAACCGTGTCTGGAATCTTTGAACTTTGCAATGAAGCATACACCTCGTGCGGAATCACAACCACCTTCTTCATTATATTAATCTAGTCAGTAAAGGACCCAAAACTGAAAATAAGATGGGTAGGAATGACCCTCCTCTTTGTACAATAATTCGCTTTTTCTTACCCACAGTTTCACTTTTATGAGCGAGCGCTCGTATTATGTTCTTGTAACGACGTAAGCGAGCCTTCTGAGAGGGTTTCACTGGCACATTACATTTTATAACATTAAGACAGATTTCACAGATGCATTTTAAAAAGTCAGAGTCGATATTTTTAACAAACATCTGTTGCAGTGCCCGGGGCAATCGTTGATAGATTTTTATTAATTCACGATATTTCTTCAGCCTATTTGTCATTCTTGAATATACACCGTTTCAGGTTCGTTTGGGAATATATTCGTTCTTAGAAGCATCCTAAACGTATTTCGCGGGTGAAGGTCACAAAGCAAATCTCCATAACGCTGGTTTGTGGCTTCTTTATAAACCTCCAAAAACTCCTTACGTTGATTCGGGAACATTTGAGTGGCTAATACCCCAATTTGTGACACATCTCTACGTTGTGCGAATAAGACTAGATATTGTGTATTTAGCGACACATCGCGCATGTATCTACGTTTTAAAAATAGATTCTGGTAGATGAAGAATGCCTTTATGTTAAGATGGTGGGAGAACACTGTAAATGTCTCGGCAAACGTTTTATCCATTTCCAACATGAGATCGTCAATTACAATAACTGTATGCTCATTACCTTTTAACGATTTAACTTCATAGACACCCTTGCGGAACAAAATTTCATCTTGGTACTTGTTGAACACTGACTGATACGTCGAATAGCACCATATTACTTTATGCACAAATTTTGAAAACATCTTCCCCTTATCTTTAATGATTTTAAGCATAAATACAGTTTTTCCACATCCTGTAGGGCCAGATATAATAGGCCTACGTGTGGAGGGGCTTGTGAACCTTAATTTTTCTACAGATTCCATCTCTAACACGTGACACCCCTAAGTGGGTCATTTACAAAATATTACAAATTTTGAGTGCTGTTCCTTATATTTTGTTTTTCTTCTTCCACAGAACTGTGAATGACGACGATGTACAGCACATCATCGATATCACAGACGAACACGTTGGACGTGCAGCTACAGAACCCTTCCCCGCCGACAAGCCCTCATACTGTGGAGGATGAAAAACATTCGAGTTGGTGCGTACCGCTACCCCCACCCCTGCCCTGACTAGAAATCGGTACGTGGTCAGGGTTGACCCTGGGTCCCTGTATACCAACGGACTGCGGCGCGTAGTTGAACGTATTGTGGAGTTTGCCCTTCAGAACCGCGACGAACGTGAAGTCCGGACGAGGTTATCCTTCAGGTTCGGGTCAGATGAGGGGGACGATTTTTGGGTGGTAATACCGTTCAGACGTTTGGCGGCTGTAGATATAGACTATTTCTTGGGGCGTATAATGCAAGCCTCTCAAAGTGGTACATCCTTCAATATGGACAACTTCATGGTAGATATTGACAGAGTATTCCGGGTTGCGGGTCATAGTGCCACACCTTATACTCTTAATTTCAATTCTCCGGTTATTTACAGAAAGCATTTAAACGTCGATCGTGGTTGTGGTTTTATAGCAATAATTTTAACTCATATGTTCACTGTGCTAAATATTTGGACGCGAAAAATTTGGTTGCCCACGGTTGTGTAGCGTGCCCGTAAACTGGCCTCGGATTGTAAACTTGAGTTTGAGTGTAATATGGGTCCTGAAGAACTGAGAAGGGCTGAGCAGGAAATGAATGCACGTATAGTCGTATTTGGAATGGATGATCGTCGTAGGACTGTGTATGTTTTTAAAAGCAGCGTGAGAGATCGTAGAAGACCTCTACTTATTTTAGGATTGTCAGGAACATCGTATCTCCCCATTCGTAACATGTAACATAAGCGCTCTCTACGGCAGTTATGATAAAAGTCGAAAATATGGAAGGCATCATGATTTGTGTAAGGATTGTCTCGAAGTTGCTGATGATATGGTGAAACATTGTAAGGATTGTTACATGGTATGTGAGCAGTGTAAAAGCCCCAAATGTGAAAGTCGTGTAGTTGAACCCGAGAAGAGGGAATGTAATGTGTGAAGACGTATTTTTCAATAATAAATGCTTTGAACTCCATAAATCAAATGGCACTTGCAGGAAAATGAGGATTTGTAAGTGCGGTATGTTTCACATGATGGATAATTGAGGGAATTTCAAACATAAATGCGATGAAATTCACTGTTCTACATGTCATGAAAAATATAAGGCGGTTAGAGTGAAGCATGTATGTTATATGAAAGGTGCTAAACCTAAAAATAGTCCTTGTATAACCGTGCACTACGATATAGAAACTTACACGAACGCTGAAACGAAAGAGGTTATTCCACATTTACTGTACTCGTAAGTCGACTATCTGTGATGAGTGCATGGAGCTCGAGTGTGATGAGTGCCACAAATGTGGAAAACGGACAAACGTATTTAAAACGAATGCACACGACAGCCCTGTGAAGCTCTTTGTGTCCTCTATTGTCAAATTAGCGGACAAGTTCAAAAAAATGACTGTATATTTTTGCCCATAACGGGGCGAAATTTGACACACAGTTCCTTTATAAGGAGATGCTTGAACACGAGTCGTCTGCGATATTTACAGGTGATCCCTTGAAAAGAGGCAACAAACTAATACAGATGCAGATAAGAGGTAATGTACAGTTTAAAGACACCCTGCTGTTCACACCTTGTAAATTAGCAAAGCTGCCCAAGGTCATGGGCGTAGCCGCTGAAGTTTCAAAAGGGTGTTCAGGCGCGGATCCAGGGGGGGGTCGAGGGGGTCCGGACCCCCCCCTGCTCACGGTGACCAACGATTTTTCGATTATGACACTCCGATTGAGACTGACAAAGTGGTCTGAATGTTCATACAGAAACATCCGCGGCGTTTGTTTGCTCCTATATATGAAAAATAAGACCTGAAGACTTAAAATGGCTTAAGGTACATGTATCCCGGTTGCCACAAAATTAATTTCCTTAAAAAGAATAAAGTTTATGTCCGATCCTGAGACATTTCAGACCTGGCCTGGGTGTGTGAACAAGCAGGATTTTGATAACGGGAATATACTTCAAATCCATCTAAAGCTATCTTCAAATATGAAAATGTCCTAGGCCGAGGACATATCAGTAACGAGCCCCACCAAGACTGGACCCCCCTCTATTTAAATTCCTGGATCCGCCCCTGGTATTTCCCTTACACATTCCTCACTAACTAAACTTTGAATTACGTAGGGCTACCTCCACCCAAACATTATTTACACCAACATGAGTGATAGTGAGCGTGAAGATTTTGACCGCTACTACAATAGTTTTAATGAAGCTAATCCATACAATATAGCCGATGAATGTGAACGTTATTGCGTGAATGACGTACGTGTACTTAGAGTATGCTTTCAAGCCTTTAGAAGGATGTACATAACCCGTTTCAAATGCGATCCGCTGCAAGTCGCGACCACGATCGCCTCATTATGTTTTACAGTGTTCAAGAATAACTTCATGCCTAAAGACACCTTAGCAATCATTCACAGAAACAACCCTCCGCAGTTATGGGCACAAGGCTATTTACTGGCTCATACACCTACAGCCTTTAACGGCTGCTGGTGGCATGGATGCCCGCGCGCTGAATGTGCCGTCACAGGGGACCTTTATGGAAAATCCCCCGCCGACAGCCTCGCATGGACCGTAACCGTGATCAACTTATAGGCTCCCAGTTCACTCACAAAATCGTGTGGAAGCATAAGTATGATGTACGGATGGAAACAGATGCCCAGTACCGTGAAGAAATAAGGACCATCAAACGTTCAATGGTGTTGGACCCCCTCAAATGCGGTGACAGCTTGTTTGGAGGGCGCACAAACCCATTCAAGCTATACTCTCCGCCTACGGAGGGCGTGAAACTCCGCTACTACGACTTCTGCTCTTTATACCCCTACGTGATGAAGAACAATCCGTACCCAGTAGGTGCACATGAAAAAATGGTGGGTCCCACCACACCAATCATCGAGGAGTTTTCAGCTAACTCGAATGAGCGCTACTTTGGACTCTCTTTCGTAGACGTGCTCCCCCCCTCGCGATTTATGGATGCCGATCTTACCCGTCGTTATAGATCACAAGCTCATGTTTCCCCTGTACGTGAAGTGCGCAGAAGAGAACAACGGTGATTGTGACCATAAAACCTACCAGCGTAAGATCAGATGTGTATATACAAGCCCTGAGCTGGCCCTAGCCGTTCGCGATGGGTATAGAATAATGAAGATAATGAAGATGCCTTTTCACACCATATATAAACGCTTTTTTGAAGGATAAGGTCGAAGCATCAGGATATCCGCGAGGGGTTGATACTAAAGATGAAAAAACGGCTTATATTCAGCGTTACCGTGCCCATGAAGGTATACAGCTTGACCGATTCCAAATTGTTAAGAATCCTGGCAAGCGCTTTAGTGCAAAGTTGTGCCTAAACAGTCTTTGGGGTAAATTTGCAGAGAATACCGGCAAAGGGAACGTCCATTTGGCACAAAGTTATAGTGAAGTCTGGGATTATGCCAACGCTCCCGATAAAGAGGTTATGGAGATCGTGAATGTAGATAATACTTACATAATAAAGTACAATATCACCGAGCTGGCCACAGATACCTCACGGGTATTGCACTCTCTTGGACGGAGGGTCTTGTACGCTGACACAGATAGCGTGATATTCACAGCGAGGGAAGGTGAATACATGCCCGCTATTGGGGAGTTCCTGGGAGAGCTAACTGACGAGATCAAGGATGAGTATGGTGATGGTGCATACGCAGACTCGTTTGTGTCAACAGGGCCAAAAACCTATGGGATACGGGTGAGGGTAGGGGATGATATGAAGTATACCGTGAAGGTTAAGGGTATCACGCTTAACCATGCGAACCGTCGAGTCGTTAACTTTGACTCGTTGATGGAACTAGTGTGCTTAGAAGATGAGGGTGACCAGCTACCCCAACTGACTGTGGGGACGCACAATTTTCTGGCAAGAAACTGGGGTGTGTGGAGGAACTTTGGGGCAAGAAGGTATGTCGTAACACCTATAGGAAGTGTTACCAGGTGCCTGGTACCTATGATACCGTACCCTTTGGTTACCTTAATCATTGATTGTATTTATATATATGTGTATTGATATGTTTATTTATCACGTATATTTGTTTCAATTAATATTTCATTTTCTCCTTTGCGTGCGTGCGTGTGTGTACAGTAAAAAGGTAAGCCCCGCCTACTGTAAGGTCGGCAACGTGAGTCCTGCCACTAGCTGAGCATATCCCTATTCCAGCGTGCTCAGTTGACCTCTGCATCCGCGTAGAAGAAAATTAGTAATGGCTACCTTTAATATTGCGTGTTCAACATTTATGAAGTGGTATTCGGCAAAGTGTCAAGATGTGGTGGATACTGAAAAACCCTATTCCCCCATCCTTTGATACTTTTAAGGCCACAGTGAGCCGTGCGAAGGACCAAGATGTTCAAATACTCTACGGGTATTCTGGCGAGGGCATTGTAGGATTTCGTAGTACAAACGATGTATTGAAGTATGTTATAGACCTAACCTTTATAAAGGCTCACATATACCGCGAAGTAGAAGAAACAACACGTTCAGAAGATAAGCAACGGTTATGGATATTGAATCTTGTTGATGAGTGGTGTGACAAGCTATATTATGTCATGTTACACCATACGGACTACTCGTACCCTACGGTTGAGAATGTAAATCTTGTCATCATGGAGAATCTTAAGTATTTTTGCTAATATATTAATATATATCATGACGAGGTTTGTAGTGAGGTTGTGGCTAATGGGTTGTGAGAGTTTTTGACAGACTTTAGAGACGAGTATCGCTTGTTAAACAAAAAGGATGAATATCGGCATATGTTTCTCTCAAATAGTGCACCGGATTGTGAAGATGTTTAGTTTGTGGAAATGAACGTCTGGTGAGTGATAAAACATTAAAGTCGGTATTGTTTCATGTAGCGGAAAATTCTGTTTGTCCAAGGGCACAAGTATGCGAACAAGCCTGTACACGCTTCAGCAGTTTATGGTGTGACTCGCTCCCCCCAGCGAGCCGCCCACCCGTGTACCTCACGAAACACACGAGTTCGAACAAACCCGTACACGTTTCATCAGTGTGACTCACTCCGCCCGTCGAGCCGATCCGTCCACCTGTGGATCATAGTCATCTCAGAGCTTGAACCGAGTGGACGTGCGAATACGATGGAACTTCCTTTGAGAAACATTCTCAACGCCGCGTACGATGTCTCCGTGACGAAGTCATTGCGCGTGTTCAGGCGTGAAACCGACTCCATTAACTATGTACTTGAAACGACTTGCAGGCAAGCAAACTCTGATAAACATAATGTTATTTATTTAAGTGTTAAGGAGATGAATAAAGTCTTCGTGATAGTTGAGAAGTGGGGAGAGGACCGTTATAAAATACCTGCAGGTGTAGGTACAAGAAGAGAGCAGATTAGTGAGCCCCCTCATATGCCGTTGTTTGCACGTTGTGTATAAATAACGAACAGCCGACTGATGTGGAAGAATGTATCTGATAATAACGTTCTTGTCCCTACGCGAAACCGTTTCATCCTCGACAGAATGTTTGAAATCGTTGGATTCCGCAAGCTGAAGCCTATATTAGACGCTCGTGTTACGGATATGATTTATTTTGACACGGTTCTTGAATACGCATACACCGCTCTGCTCGACGGATTTATCGAATGTAGGAATGAACAAGGCGAGAATGGTCTAGAGCTGGATGTATATTTGAAAGGTTTAGATTCTTCGAAATATCCTGAACTTTGGTACAAAGCACTTGAGCGGTGCAGGGCAGAGCTTGCCTAGACTGTTCACTCTGAAGAGCTGTACCTCTATATAATGAATAACTGTCGTTACGACTTGGAAGATTATTTCAATTGCCGCTATGCAGAGTGAAGAAGAGTTCACGATTGAAAAGCTCGGGGCGGTAAGAAAAAACCCTCGATTGGAAAGGAGTGTTTATAAACTTGTATTTAATAATGATGTTGCGGTTAACGATGACCTCTTTGTGCGTGCTTTTGATTGTATTCTAGCCGTGTTTAAAGATAACTTGCCAACCGAATGAAAGTGGGCATAAAAATAGTATTGAACGATATGAAAGCCATTTATGTCGAGTATAGCATCCATATAAGTTAAACGGTGAAGTGTTGCTTGGACGGTTTTACGGTGTAGTACAAAGTAATAACGATGTGAATGTAGACTCGTTTACGTGCGAGTTTAGCGTTTTGCGCCGTAGAACATAAAGGATGTATATTTAATTATTTAATTGTGTATATATATATATATATATATATATATATATATATATATATATATATATAATTACCATATGAACCTTATGTTGTTTCGTGTGTTGGTCTCTCTTCACACGGAGGTCAAGCTGGTGGCCCCGCCTCTAGGTCTGGCCTGGTGGAGGAGCGAGTTGCTTTCTTGCGCTCTCCACCGTACATAGCCAGGCACGCCCGGCTCATCTGGTACTGTCCTGAGCCAGGCATCCAGTCTTTTCTTGAAGACTTCAACTTTGACCCCCGTTACGTTTCTGAGGTCCTTAGGAAGCTGGTTGAAAAGTCTTGGCCCCTTGACAACCAAGCTATTTTCCTTCAGGGTTGAAGAGGTCCCTTGTCGTGCTTTTAATTTGGGAACACTACACATTCTGCCTTTCCTATTTTCCAGTGTTGTTTGAATGGTAATTGGGTTTAGTTTTAGGTTTGGTACCAGTTTTTCGATCATTTTCCATATGTAGATTATGATGTACCTCTCTCTTCTTCTTTCCAGTGAGTACAGATTTAGTTTACGTAGTCTTTCCCAGTAGTTGAGTTCTTTGCAGCCATCAATCTTGGCTGTGAAATGCCTTTGCGTTTCTTCTAGTTTATTAGTTTCTTCCTTTTTATATGGGGACGTCAGAACTGAGCAGTATTCAAGTTTTGGTATAATCAGTTTTTAGCAGGGGAATCATTACTGTCCTGTCCCTTCTCTTGAACGTTCTTAGTACCTGTCCGGCGACTCTTTTTGCTTTATTTATCGCTATCTGATTTTGTGTTTCGAATTTCGCATCATCTGTCATTATTATCCCGAGATCAATCGCTTTCATGCTTCTCTGAATTTCCTGTCTATCTGGAGCATAATATGCAGTCTGTTTAAGTTCTTCTTTTCTACCATATCTCAAGAGCTGAAATTTCTCGGCGTTGAATGACATGTTGTTGTCATCTGACCATTTGTATATTTTGTTCGTGTCCCTCTGCAAGGCCTCCACGTCATGTACATCGCTGATTTTTCTGCTGAACTTTGTATCGTCTGCAAAGGATGTTACTATACTATTGCTGTTTACTCCGCTGTCTATGTCTGTTAGCATGATAATGAACAGGAGTGGGGCCAGTACTGTCCCTTGTTGTACTGAGCTGCGTACTTCCGATTCTGATGATGATATACCTTGAATTTTGACGACCTGCAGACGATCACTAAGGAAGTTGTAGATCAATTTTCCCACTTTGCCTGTTATTCCCATGTCTTTAATTTTATGTGCTATTATACCATGGTCACATTTATCGAAAGCTTTAGCAAAATCTGTGTATATAACGTCGTAGTTGTCATTGCCTTCCAATGCATCTAGGATATTGTTGTAGTGCTCTATTAGTTGTGATAGGCATGATCTACCTGATCGGAATCCATGCTGATTTTCGTTGAATCTTTCCCGTGTCTCCAGGAAATCATAAATTTTCTCTCTAACTATTCTTTCAAATACTTTGGTGAGGTGGGACGTCAATGACACTGGTCTATAGTTCTTTGCTTGAGATCTGTCCCCTCCTTTATATATAGGGACAATGTTTGCTCTTTTCAAGATGCTCGGTATTTCCCCAGTGTCTAGGGATCTTCTCCATATCCAGTATAAAGGTGTAGCTATTTCATTTTTACAGTTTTTAATCAATAATGCGTTCCAATTGTCCGGACCTGCAGCTGAATGTAGTTTCATTTGTTCTATAGCTCTCGCTACATCTTCTGGTGTAAACTCAAAGTCTGTTATATACTCTCCTTGCAATTCCTCTTCAAAGAATGCATTTATGTCAGGTATCGGTTTGTCACTTTTTGGGGTACTGAAAACTGATTCATATTGAGCTCTCATTGTATCAGATATTTCTTTTGGATCGTCGCGTAGTTCATTATTTCCCGTCCTTAAGGGCCCAATAGCGGCGCGCGTTTTTGTTTTCCTTTTTGCATAGCTATAGAAGTATTTTGGATTTTCCTTTATTGCTTCTACCGCCTTTTCCTTTATTCCTTGGGGGATAAAAAAAAAAAATTAAAAAATTATTAAACATTAAAGGATTGTGGGAGGAGCATACAAATTTCTAAGGGAAAAACTACCGATTTTTAGCACAAGATTAGCACAAGATCAAATTAATTGTTTCCAACCAATGTTATAGAAAAAAAAAAAAATACAAATTTATACTGGAAATCTGCCCGGGTTTTAGCACTTTGCCCTTCTTGTTTAGGTTCGATGTATAAAAAAAAAAATACAAGTTATTTGAGTAGCATACAAGTTTACCAAAGATTTAGCGTTCTACCCTTCTTATCTAAATCTGTTCTGAAGGAATTCAAAACAATAGGATCGAGTTGAAAAAGACCTTTGCTTATGTTGAAGTTATTTGTGAGTTGGATAATGGCAGACTCAAGAATATTTCTATTAACAATGTTGCTAGAGTGAAATAAAACTGAAGCATTATTCCAATCAATACAGTGGAATAACTCTGACAAATGGATAAAAAGGGCACTGGACGACTGTCCTTTTCTAACGGAATATTGATGCTGTTTTATACGTGTGTGCAAATCCTTTCCCGTCTGACCTATGTAAAAGGAATCACATTGTTTACAACCAATTTTATAGATAATGCCTGAATTATTGGATTGGTAGGGCTATTTTTTACTATGATATTTTTCACAATATTGTTATATGAAAATACTACATTAATATCCAAAAGTTTAAGTACATTAGCAATGCCTAAAAAGCCCGGGAAAAATGGAAGTACTAAAATATTTTTTGACAAAGTATGAGTGTTATTATTCACACGATAGAAAGTTCGTTTTGCCTTGGTGAGACAAGATTCCATAAACGCAGATGGATAACACAGTGCCCTTTTTATCCATTTGTCAGAGTTATCCCACTGTATTGATTGGAATAATGCTTCAGTTTTATTTCACTCTAGCAACATTGTTAATAGAAATATTCTTGAGTCTGCCATTATCCAACTCACAAATATCTTCAACATAAGCAAAGGTCTTTTTCAACTCGATCCTATTGTTTTGAATTCCTTCAGAACAGATTTAGATAAGAAGGGTAGAACGCTAAATCTTTGGTAAACTTGTATGCTACTCAAATAACTTGTATTTTTTTTTTTTATACATCGAACCTAAACAAGAAGGGCAAAGTGCTAAAACCCGGGCAGATTTCCAGTATAAATTTGTAATTTTTTTTTTTTCTATAACATTGGTTGGAAACAATTAATTTGATCTTGTGCTAATCTTGTGCTAAAGATCGGTAGTTTTTCCCTTACAAATTTGTATGCTCCTCCCACAATCCTTTAATGTTTAATAATTTTTTAATTTTTTTTTATCTCTCCGTTTATTGTATATATATATATATATATATTGTGTGTTTTTTTTTCTGTAACCTATATATAGGCTGTAACCCTTTATGTACTTCAGTGTTCCTGAGGATGTCATTAGACGAAAGCGCTTGAGCACCATTCTGTGTTTCCTTTCCTTCGTGGTTTTATTCATCATAAATGTTTTTCACGTGTTACTTTCGTGAAATAATTTATATATATATATATAGAGAGAGAGAGAGAGAGAGAGAGAGAGATGTACTCGTACTGTTTGATAACTTTGGTTTTGCTTTCGCCCGATTGTTCATTCTGACGAAGGTGAAACTCGTTGCCTCACTGTAAACCTACAGCTTAACATGGAATCTGAGCCACGACCCACCGCGGGTGGTAAGAAATTACAAAGACCACGACCACACTCGAATCTCATGACCTCCCAATCAGCAGCCCAGCCTCCTAATCATTAGGCTATCCAGGGTACCAATTTATCTATCACTAAAGTTTTGTATGGAAGAACGAATGGCTGGGTGAGCTGAGCGCTGCCTGGCATCGCCAGGAATCGAACCCGTGGCCGGTGGATTCGAAGTCAGTGATGCTAACCATTACATCACTATATATATATATATATATATATATATATATATAACAGGGTGTTTGAAACTTTCTGTACAAATTGTAATGGGGGATAGGCAACACCAAGACAAACCCTTTTCGTCTATAAGTGTATGTCCGCTGACGTCACCATTCGGCGCGAGAGGGCGCCGCTGCAATTGGCTAAAAGGGGTGAAGTGGGCTAGACTCGCGCTTGCCGCGGGCATTCTTAAATTGGACGTAGTACGCGTAACATGTTTATTTAAAGAAGGCATGTTTATTTAAAGAAGGTGCTGAAAGTTGCGACCGGTAGCATCAATGCATGCATTGACCGACGTACACGTCGAAAGATTCCCGGCATTTCGGGAACAGTTCCAGCGGCGACAGCGATTCTTGCTACGAGGTCTTCTTCTGAGTAAATGGGAGTCTCGTACACGAGGTTCTTCATGTGTCCCCACAGGAAGAAATCGAGGCATGTTAAATCGGGCGATCTTGGTGGCCAGGCTACGGGCCCACCCCGGCCTATCCATCGGTCCCCAAAAGTGGCGTTCAGATAATCCCGCACATCGTTGCTGGAGTGTGCTGGGGCCCCGTCGTGTTGAAACCACATTCGTCTACGAATAGCCACGGGAACATCTTCCAGCAGTTCCGGCAACGTTTCTTCAAGAAATATCCGATAAACCCGCCCGTCGAGTCGGGCAGGCAGCAGGTACGGTTATACATATATAACGGCATATATTCGATGCCGAATTGGAAAAAATCAACGGTATTGGAAGTGATCTGTGTTATCCATCTGCGTTTATGGAATCTTGTCTTACCAAGGCAAAACGAACTTTCTAATGTACTTAAACTTTTGGATATTAATGTAGTATTTTCATATAACAATATTGTGAAAAATATCATAGTAAAAAATAGCCCTACCAATAATTCAGGCATTATCTATAAAATTGGGTGTAAACAATGTGATTCCTTTTACATAGGTCAGACGGGAAAGGACTTGCACACACGTATAAAACAGCATCAATATTCCGTTAGAACAGGACAGTTGTCCAGTGCCCTTTTTGTCCATTTGTCAGAGTTATCCCACTGTATTGATTGGAATAATGCTTCAGTTTTATTCCACTCTAGCAACATTGTTAATAGAAATATTCTTGAGTCTGCCATTATCCAACTTTCAAATAACTTCAACATAAGCAAAGGTCTTTTTCAACTCGATCCTGTTGTTTTGAATTCCTTCAAAACAGATTTAGATAAGAAGGGTAGAATGCTAAATCTTTGGTAAACTTGTATGCTACTTTAACTTTTAATTTTCATTTTATTTTTATACACATCGAAACTTAACCAAAAAAGGCAGAGTGTTAAAACCAGGGCAGATTTCCAGTATAAATTTGTATTTTTATAATTCATTTGATCTTGTGCTAAAAATCGATATTTTTTCCTTACAAATCTGTATGCCTCTCTGATAATCCTTTAATTTTTTTATTTTATTTTTACTTCTCCGTTTATTGCATATATATATATATATATATATATATATATATATATATATATATATATATATATATAATATGTATGTGTGTATATATATATATATATTTATTTATTTTTTTTTTTTTTTTTTTCTTTCTGTAACCTATATATAGGCTGTAACCCTTTTATGTACTTCAGTGTTCCTGAGGATGTCATTAGACGAAAGCGCTTGAGCACCATTTTGTGTTTCCTTTCCTTCGTGGTTTTATTCATCATAAATATTTTTCACGTGTTACTTTCGTGAAATAATTTTCATATATATATATATATATGTTACAGTCAAAGTGTGTAACCAGCCATTTCGCGTAATGGCTGAAACTTTTAGTCATTTCGCGAAATGGCTGTTTCACTTGGTCATTTCACGAAATTACTAAAATCTTCAGCCATTACGCGAAATGGCTGAAATTCCACCTTGGTCATTTCGTGAAATGGCTAAAATGACTTTTGTCATGAATTCATCGAAATAACAAACATCACAATAAAATTGGAAACCTTTATTTAACTAACTAAATCTCCTAAAACATATATACATCCACAGGTCTGTTCAAATAAGTGAGAAACACTCTTGCAATGCACATTTGAACACATTTGAATTTGAATTTTCAATATAGAGGTTTTCAAATACTAACCGGGCCTTCAATGTTATTCCGATGTCCGCCATTGAAGGCCCGGTTAGGTCAATTGTATGCCCTTGACAATTGTTAGGTTAAGTCGTGTTACTTTCGTTAAAACTAACGAAAATAACACAATTTACAAGATCATTTGCCCGGTTAGGTCAACTGTATGCTCTTGACAATTGGTTAGGTTAAGTCATGCTGTTTTCATTAAAACTAACGAAAATAACACAACTTATCCTCACCAATTACGAAGGGCATACAATTGACCTAACTGGGAAATGATCTTGTACGAAATGACCAAAGTGGAATTTCAGCCATTTCGCGTTATGGCTGAAGATTTTAGTCATTTCGCGAAATGACCAAGTGAGACAGCCATTTCGCGAAATGACTAAAAGTTTCAGCCATTACGCGAAATGGCTGGTTACACACTTTGACTGATATATATGTTGCCTCACTCTCTCTTTACTATTGCTATTATAACGGACACTGTTCTTCTGAACTCTCTAACTGTATGCCTCCTCCTTTAAAGAGAGCACGCAGTACCTGACTTTCTACACATTCTCATTCCTTTTCTGTCCAACTCTCTAACGCAACGGTTAATCGGTATTTTCAATCTTTCATCTACTCAACTAGTCAACTCTGGAACAATCTTCCTCAAACCATCTTTCCCCCTGTCTATGACCTCCAATTTTTCAAACGCAGAGTGTCCAGGCATCTCGAAAACCCTGAACCTTGAATTTGGCTCTCTTCTTCTATGGGGTGGGTGGGGGTGGACGTTTTTGCGGCATTTGCTCTTGGCCCATCCTTCCTGCATAATATATATATATACACAATTTTTATTTATTCGAAATTGCTGTTAATCTAATTATTTGCTATTAATTAAAATGCAATATTAGACATACTTGTTTTTAATCATTATATAAATTTTAAGATTATAAAGGACCTCATTTCAGTGAATTATGCATTAAAAACCCACTCTCCAAGTTTTAATAAGAAATACGAATGAAAATTAAGTACCTTCATTCCTTATGTGTAACTAATTTAAAAATAATAAACTATGGAAACAGTGGAAATGGATGACTGGGTGCCCAATAACGAGAACTACTCTGTTTATTTGAGGGGGTTTTAGAGTTGCGGTTTTCACTTAATATATTAACATATACAGGGTGTAACGAAAGTACGTTCTCATTGGGAAATAAGATATAACAGAATTGAAAGAGAAAATAGTTTTAACTATACATTACAAACAATACAATCAACTTACCAATTAATCGAGTATATGCTCAAATTGCTGAAGTTGATTGTATTGTTTGTAATGTATTGTTAAAACTATTTTCTCGTCAAATTCTGTTATATTTTATTTCCCTATGAGAACTTGGTAGATAAATGGGTACCCTGGTGGCCTCGTGGTTAAGACGCTGGGCTGCTGGTGGGGCGTGGTCGGATCCACGTTAAACTGTAGGTCTAAGGTGGAGTGAAAAGCTTGACCGTCGTCAGAATGAACAATTCGGGCAGAAGCAAACCAAAAGTTATATTAAGAGAAAACCGGAATTAACGCGAGATCTTAGTGCTTAAAAGCTGCAGGTAACCACAATCCAACAATATTTTTAAATCAGTTTTGTTTCCAGGCCATGTCGGAGTTTAGCATAAAAAGTTGCTTCACTGATGTCATCTATCAAAACTACAGGAAAATTCCCCAACCCCAACCGGTAACGAATTTTCTTCCATTCAGCTCATGTTCTTATTTTACTTAAAAATAAACGAAAAAGTTTTCTCCGAGTATTTTTAGGCGCATTTTTAATGATTTATAAGATTATAAATATATAAAATAAAATATAATAATAATAATTATAATTATAAAATATAATGATAAATAAAACTCATACATTTATTAATTTATGCAGAACGTTATTTGTAACTTTGAAATAATGTAATTTGACTGTATTTCACTAATCTGACTTAAACCATATCGTACTTTTAAGACATAATTTTGGAATTTCCTAAAACGTAATTATTGTTTGTGTTGTGTGCCTCAAGGGAAAACCTGGATATCGTGTCTTCTTCGAAAATTTAATTACACGTTATATTTTAGCTGATATATATATATATATATATATATATATATAAGAGGGGCGCAAGAGAAGACCAGGAGCAAGCAAAAATGTTGATGGCTCTAACAAACGAGTTTATGTTGACGCAAGCGAGCGATAATAGAAAACACCAAACAAAATAACTGCCTAGATCTGGTATTCACAAATAACACGAACTTGATTGCTGATATAAAATTAACCCCAACTATTACACTGGTATGCATCAATTTTGCTGTCAAGGGTTTTGTAAGTGATTCTTATAGAGGTTTTCCTGCTGATTTCGAATCTGCAATCCGTTTTTTCTCAATCAGCTCAGGTTATCCGGCTATGGCCTCATAAGTAAAATAGAATTTTTCGTGATTTTGTCAAAGCGGAATTGGAACAGTAACATCTATCATCACTTGTTTCACTTGTATAATATCTTTTTTTACTTTTCAGGCATATAGATAAAATATTTCATAATGAATAGAGCGTGTAAAAATGATCCCAATAGATTCTGCTACATATGTGGGACGGTTACCATGCCAAATAACCAGTCCCAAATCACTAAATTTGTGAAGACAATGTATAGGGCATATTTTGGAATTAAGCTAGGGAACCAGGACAAAAATTTCGCCCCTCATATGTGCTGCAAGACGTGCATTGAAAATTTGAGAAGATGGAGCAAAGGCAGAGCGAAATCTTTGCCTTTTGGAATTCCCATGATTTGGAGAGAAGGAAAGGATCACGTGACAGATTGCTATTTCTGCATGACAAACCTCCAAGGTGGGCTTATAAATTTATTTTTCTTAAATATTTTGAAATCCTCGTATGAAACTTGACATAATATTCACCATAATGTAATATTCACCATATATAGCATAATATTCACCATAATGGTAATCATACATTTATATATACATATTGTTATAGAAAATACATTTACACATACATATTGTTATACAAGTTACATTTACATATACAATGATTGTATATTTTCTTTCTTTTTCATTCATATTGTCCCCGAAGGGACAATATGAATGAAAAAGAAAGAAAATATACAGACTCCATCGACCTATTTCATATCTTACAGACCGCAGCCTTCCCTCACGAGCCGCCACTGTCTGAATGCTTCTTCTATTTCATATGCAAGTTTTATATCCATGTTTCTGTGTTTCTATTTTCAGGAGTTAACAAGAAGAATAAACACATTGTTGTATACCCTGACATTCCTTCTGCTATGAGACCTGTACCCCATGGTCCTGGAATTCCAATACCCGACCCACCTCAAACCCTGGACTTCGATGATTCTGATGATGAATCAATGACCAATGCCAATGACCAGTCCCAGTCGTATATACCTCAAAATACCGCTTCAAATGAGCCGAGGCCTCTCAACCAGGCCAAACTTAATGATCTTACCAGGGATTTAGGACTTTCCAAATTAGCTGCCGAGATCTTGGCCTCACGACTTCGAGAGGACAACTTGCTGGCTCCGGGAACAACATTCTCCTGGTATAGGAAACGAGAGGAAGAATTCCGCAAGTTTTTTGCAGTGCACGAAAATACCTCTTCCTTAGTGTACTGCTGCAATGTTGAGGGGCTAATCGAATCCTTGGGCCTGCCATATAACGCATCAGAATGGAGGCTATTTATAGACTCGTCTAAACGAAGTTTGAAAGCAGTACTTCTCAACATTGGGAATAGGGTTGCATCAGTCCCTGTAGCACATTCCGTACAACTTACTGAGAGCTACGATAACATGAAAATTTTACTGGATGCTCTCGTATACGACCAACATAACTGGAGGATCTGTGGAGATTTGAAGGTAATACTAATATCATAAGTAAACTATTGCTATTGACTATGTTGTTTTTCCAAAGGTTATTTGAGAGCGTATAAGAACACTTAACTTCCCCACAGAAGTGATACAGTCCAATGCATAGATTTTTTTATCTGATAGAACAAATTCTCTAAATTCTTTAAATATTTTCATTTTTTTTCAGATTGTGGCATTTGTATTGGGAATGCAAGGGGGATACACGAAATACCCATGTTTCCTCTGCAAATGGGATAGCCGAGCGGATGAGAAGCACTATGCACAGCGTGAATGGGCATCCAGAGAGAATTTTGAACCTGGGTTGCATAATGTCGTTTCAGTGCCCCTTGTACCACCAACAAAAATTTCGCTCCCACCACTTCATATTAAGCTGGGCTTGATGAAAAATTTCATCAAATCAATGAATAAGGAGGGTTCAGCATTCCGATATCTCGAGAGTAAATTTCCTCATATATCT
The DNA here is from genome assembly GCA_023014485.1 of Bathynomus jamesi. Classification (NCBI taxonomy): domain Eukaryota; kingdom Metazoa; phylum Arthropoda; class Malacostraca; order Isopoda; family Cirolanidae; genus Bathynomus; species Bathynomus jamesi. The sequence goes on along the minus strand of JAJOZX010000362.1, from coordinate 1,354,365 downwards.
GATGCTAAACTAAATGCTGGGGTTTTTGATGGTCCTCAAATTCGAACTTTGATCAAGGATACTCAGTTCGAAAACGCAATGACTCCAACTGAGAAGAATGCCTGGCAGGCATTCAAATCAGTTGTCACTGATTTTCTTGGCAAGCGTAGAAGTCCAGAATACGAGTCCGTTGTCGAAAACTTGATGGAAGCTTTCAAAGCTCATGGGTCGCGCATGTCCATAAAAATGCACTTTTTGTGGTCCCACTTGGACTATTTTCCTGAAAATTGCGGGGATTATAGTGAGGAACAGGGTGAACGATTTCACCAAGATATCAAAATAATGGAAGAGAGGTACTAGGGAAACTGGGATATCAATATGCTGGCGGACTATTGCTGGTGTTTGAAGCGAGACGTGCCCGAAGAAAAACACAGACGGAAAGCCAAAAAAATTTCATTCCTTCCTCAATAAACTTTTTTCCATATTCATTGTATGAATAAAAGTATTTATTCACACAATGTTTTCATTTTTCACGAGTGTTCTTATAATATTACTCGTATCTACAGTGTTTAAGCTAAAAAAATCAATAAATTTGGGGATAAAATTGGACTTATAATAAATGGCCAATAGAGAAAAAACCTGACCTGATTGAGGAAAACCAATGACATTTTCGAATTCAGCATGGTCGAATTATATAATATGAGTTGAAAAAACCCTCACAGCAGACAAAAAAATTTCATATGCATACCAGTGTTATCTTAGACCACAACATAGTCGAGATATCAACAAATATGGCAACAACATTAAAAGATAATACCCATACTGAAGAAAGAGGCAAATTTGGGGCTTTTTTACTTAAACTCCAAAACTATAAATTGGGAAGCAATCAGATCACACATGGCCCAAATAGAATGAAAAACAGTTTTCGAGAATTAAACAATCGAAGAAATGCTAACAATCTTAGAAGTAAAAACGCTGTAAATTTTAAAAAATATGCTCCGAAAGCACAGCTAAAAGGAAAGGAACTGGTTCGACAGGCAAAAGCGAACAATTTTCCGCAAAAGAAAGAGAGTAGCGGAGAAGTTAGTTAATTAGAGAGGTAAAAATACCAGGAAAGTAATAAAAAAAACTGGAGGGTATCGATAGGGCCATACAAGCCCTGATTCAGGGCCATACAGAGAGGGAAGAGGAAAAGGCGGTCGAAATAATAAAGGAAAATCCAAAATATTTCAATTGCTATGCGAAAAGAGGAACAAAAACGCGCGCCACTATCGGGCCCTTAAGGAAAGGAAATAATGAACTAACAGACGATCTAAAAGAAACATCCGAAACATTGAGAGCCCAGTATGAATCGGCCTTCAGTACCCCAAAAAGTGACAAAGCGATACCTCACATAGATGCATTCTTCGAAGAGAAATTGCAAAACGATTGTATAACAGATTTTGATTTTACCCCAGAAGATATAGCAAAAGCTATAGGACAAATGAAACCACATTCAGCTGCAGGTCCGGACAAATGGAACGCAATATTGATTAAAAACTGTAAAAAGGAAATAGCCACACCCATATACCGGATATGGAGAAGATCCCTAGACTTTGGGCAAATACCGAGTATCTTGAAAGGAGCAAACATTGTCCCTATATATAAAAGAAGGAGATAGATCTCAAGCAAAAAACTATAGACCGGGGTCTTTGACGACCCATCTTACCAAGCATTTGAGAGAATAGTTAGAGAGAAAATCTCTCTTCTTGGAGACACTGGAAAGACTCCACGAAAATCAGCACGGATTCCGATCAGGAAGATCATGCCCATCACAACTTATAGAGTACTATAACAATTTCCTAGAGCACTTGACGGCAATGAAAACTATGATGTCATATACATGAATTTTGCTAAAGTTTTCGACAAGTGTAATCATGGTATAGTAGTGCATAAAATTAAACAGATGGGAATAACCGACAAAGTTAAAAAATGGATCTACAACTTCCTCAGAGAACGTCGACAGGTCGTTAAAATTCAAGGTATAACATCATCACAATCAGAAGTACGCAGCTCAGTACCACAAGGCCTCACTCCTTTTCATTATCATGTCAATAGACATAGGCAATAAAGTAAACAGCAATAGTATAGTAACATCCTTTGCAGACGATACAAAGATCAGCAGAAAAATCAGCACTGCAAAGGAGAAGGAGGCCTTGCAGAGGGACACAAACAGAATATATCATACAAATGATGAAAAGAGAACAACATGACATTTAACACCGAGAAATTCCAGCTCTTGAGATATGGCAGAAATGAGGAACTTAGACTACATATCATGCTCCAGACAGACAGGAAATTTAGAGAAGCACGAAAGCAATACATTTGGGAGTTATAATGACCGATGACGCGAAATTCGAGACACAAAATCAGATAGCGATGAACAAAGCAAAATGAGTCGCTGTTGAAAACACTGATCATACCAAAACTTGAATACTGCTCAGTCTTGACGTCCCCATATGAGAAGGAAGAAATTAATAAACTAGAAGATATTCAGAGCCATTTCACAACCAAGATCGATGGCTGCAAAGAACTCAACTATTGGGAAAGACTACGTAAACTAAATCTGTCCTCCCCGGAAAGAAGAAGAGAGAGGTACACCATAATATATACATGGAAAATGATCAAAAAACTGGTACCGAACCTCAAACTAAACCCAATTACCATCCAAACAACAGTGGAAAATAGGAAAGGCAGAATGTGTAGTGTTCCCAAATTAAAGGCCTGACAAGAGACCTCTTCAACACTGAAGGAAAATAGCTTAGTTGTCAGGAGGCCAAGATTTTTTAACCAGCTTCCAAAGGATCTCAGAAACGTTACAGGGGTCAAAGTTGAAGTTTTCAAAAGAAGACTAAATGCCTGGCTCAGGATGGTACCAGATGAGCAGGGTGTACCTGGCTATGTGCGGTGGAGAGCGCAAGAGATCAACTGGCTTCTCCACCAAGCCGGCCCAGAGGCGGAGCCACCAGCTCGACCTTCGCGTGAAAAGAGACCATCGCACAGAACTGCTACGAGGCTATGTATATACACTGTGTGTGTATATATATATATATATATGCAGTATCGTACGATGTAATATAAGTTAATTAATCGGCTGTAATTGAAAATAGAGTGGATGTTTCGTAACAATGAAAAAATTTATATATATATATATATATATATATATATATATGATGCAAACCCACAAAGAAAAAGAAAAATGATTCCAAGGCTTTTCGTGTATTCAGAAGTACACCTCGTCAGGGAATGAAGGGAGAAGGCGAGATGACAAAACTATATACATATGTACAACGGGACGGAAAAATAAAAAGATTAGCACCTAATTAACAAGAATTAATTAGAGGCAAAAGGTATTTTAACAGGATATTGTCAATTTTATATATTCCCGCACGGTTATTGAAATTTTTTTTTTAAATGGATAAATGCACATTCTAGAATATTCCTTTCAATTATATCCGTTTTTTTAGCGAGCGCTTTAGAACTATCCCACTTGATACTATGATTACATCTATACAAATGGTTAAACAATGCATTAGAATTATTTGTTGTTCTACACGCATATTTATGCTATTTTACCCTAATATCTAACTTTTTTCCTGTTTGGCCTATATATACTGAGTTACATTGTGGACATCCGATCGAATACATCCAGCCAACCGCATTATCCGGCTATTCTTAATTAGGCGTGATTTAACAGTATTATTATATTTAAAGACTACATTGATACCAATTCCGACTTTGCTTAAAGCAAATGGTATCAATGTAGTCCTTAAGTATAATAATACTGTTAAATCACGCCTAATAAAGAATAGCCCGGATTATGCGGTTAGCTGTGTGTATTCGATCGGATGTCAGGGGACCAATGATACACACAGACCGTGCATGGAACAAGGAACTATATATATATATACACACGAGTATATTACGACTAATGTGCGAAGGATGCAAAAAAAAATAGTGACAACTATATACTGAATTGATATATTCGAACAAATTTTAGTGCATTTCATTCAGTGATGTTGTTTTATTTTTTGGTATAAACATTAAAACAATGGCGGAAATGTTATAGTTTTAAACAATCTGTTTTTACCATATATTTTCCGACTGACCTAGGCTTTAGTTGTAATAGCGTTTGTTCAAGAGAAGGTTAAGATCGTAAAGTGGATTCACAAATGTGCATCAATCATTACAGCCCAAAGGCGATTTACGCGTGAATTAAACAAACCAGCACCACACTAAAATCTTGTCCAAGTATGGTAAAGTTCACTGCAAAAGGAAGTGTTAAAATAGGAAGTGCCCCGGTAGAAATACCCGGTAGACCAAGTGAATAAGAAGAGCAGCAGCTAAGTTAAACATTCCATACCATTCTCCGCATGAAATTATACACAAAGTTTTAAAATTCAGATCCTACAAGATACAGACTGTTCACCAACTGCACGAGGAAGATTACGATACAAGACTTAACACCTGTCAAGAATTTATTGAAAGTATTGAAACTGATAATCGGTTTCTTTTAAATTTCATTTTTAGCGACGAAGCAACTTTCCATACCTCTGGTAGATTAAACCGCCATAACTGCAGTATCTGGGAGGAACAAAATTCACACGAAACATACAAACGTGAGAAAGATTCTCCAAGAGTGAACGTTTTGTGTGGTTTCTCACGCGATCGCATGTACGGCCTTTTTTTTTTCTTTTTTTTTAAGACAAAACCGTTAATGGTGAATCTTATCTCAGAATGTTAAAAAAGTTCTTTGTTGCAATTGTACGATAAATTCCAGGTGTATTGCAACGAGTAGTGTTTCAGTAGGATGGTGCACCGTCTCAATTTGCTCGTACTATGTGCATGTTTCTAAACGAAACATTCCCAGGACGGTGGATTGGTCGAAGGACCAACAAGATGGACATTGGCCAGTTCGTTCTCCGTACCTATCTCCTTTAGAGCTTTAACTTTGGGAATATATAAAGACAATCGTATATCACAACAAACCAAAGGATATTAATGAACTAAAAATGTGCATTAAAGATGCCATATACCATCAGTTTCTGTAACTGTTTTGGACAATGTTTTCACTGAATTAGAGCATAGATTTCGTTTAGTTATTGAAAATGATGGAAGGCTTCATAATAGAGATTTGCAAAATATCTGATATAAAACTTGAAACATTACTCAATCAAATTCCTTTTAAATTTTCCGAATGAATCAATTCAATAACTGTAATTTCTTTTTGTACCATTCATTTAAATACCACATATATATATATATATATATATATATATATATATATATATACTGCAAACAACACACAGTATAATTAACGTAAAGAACGACGCTTGTATAGAAGAACGTTCCGCGCAAGATGAGGAGGGACAACGAACAAATGAAAAAATGAGGTAACCACCCAGGAATCGAACCCGGGATCTTCCGATTGCCGGTCAGATATGATAACCACTACACCATGGGCCTCACTCGATCAGGCCCATGGTGTAGTGGTTATCATATCTGACCGGCAATCGGAAGACCCCGGGTTCGATTCCCGGGTGGTTACCTCATTTTTTCATTTGTTCGGTCTCCCTCCTCATCTTGCGCGGAACGTTCTTCTATACAAGCGTCGTTCTTTACGTTAATTATACTGTGTGTTGTTTGCAGTTGAAATGTATATATGTGCGGCATGCGGAGGTGCCCCCTCAGGGCATTGGTTTCTGCGCGTATGTAGGAGAATTACGACTTCTGATCGAGTGAGGCCCATGGTGTAGTGGTTATCATATCTGACCGGCAATCGGAAGATCCCGGGTTCGATTCCCGGGTGGTTACCTCATTTTTTCATTTGTTCGTTTTCCCTCCTCATCTTGCGCGGTACGTTCTTCTATACAAGCGTCGCTCTTTACGTTATATATATATATATATATATATATATATATATATATATATATATAGGTGTACACAAGGAACATAGGAACATTTTAGTACAATGGAACTATGGACTTTTTGCAGACTTTTTTTTTTACATCATTCTCCATTCTACCTGTGTCTGTAACCTTGGAAAGCTGTATTGAAAACGTAATTAGTGTTACGATATACACATCTGGCTATAGGCATGCATGAATTGGCTACGCCATGTGCAGTGAATAACGATAGATTAATTTCCCACACTATTTCTGCGTGTCAGGGTTAAAACGCGCCACGTCGACATAGACACAGACGCGCAACTTTTTAACCTTGACAAGCAGATTTATGAAAAATGCGCTGCTAATCATTGTGCCAAAAATATTTTAAGTTTTGATTTGGTGCCCTCAGTTCGTTTCATTATTCATAGAAAATTCTGGTTCAGTCATACTTCTCGAATTAATGAAGCCCATATAGAAAATAGATTTAGAAATATTTTATCATGAAGATCAGCAAATACTGTAGTTATGTAATAATAATAATAATAATAATAAGTGAGAAGAACCAGGAACTAGCACAGTGCTCAGGCCAACTAATGCTTCCCATTGCTCTAACTGCCATATATATATATATATATATATAACGTAAAGAGCGACGCTTGTATAGAAGAACGTTCCGCGCAAGATGAGGAGGGAAAACGAACAAATGAAAAAATGAGGTAACCACCCGGGAATCGAACCCGGGATCTTCCGATTGCCGGTCAGATATGATAACCACTACACCATGGGCTTCACTCGATCAGAAGTCGTAATTCTCCTACATACGCGCAGAAACCAATGCCCTGAGGGGGCACCTCCCGCATGCCGCACATATATACATTTCAACTGCAACAACACACAGTATAATTAACGTAAAGAACGACGCTTGTATATATATATATATACACACAATATATATGTATATTATATATTATTGTATATATATATATATATATATATATATATAGACTATATATATATATATATATATATATATATATATATATATATATACAACACACACAGGGTGTTCAGTAAGTCCGGTCTCATAGGAAAATTTATTTTAAATTAAATTTACAAAAGTAAACTCATTAGAACTAAAACAAATGTTCAAACTAATGTCTTGTTTTGGGACCTTTTTTTTTGTTACGGTTAGAATAACACGCAATGGCTAATATGGAAGTGAGTTACACTGCTCAGAAAAGAGCGGGAATTGTTCTTTCGTATGCTTCTGACCTTAGCCAAAGACAGACAGCTGCTGAAGAATTTCACCGTCGTCATCCCAATAAACCACGACCTGGTCAGTGTTCTGTTAGTCGAATGCTTTTAAGATTAAAGGAGACTGAGAGTATTCAGGACAAACCAAGAGCAGGTCGCTCGAGAATTTCAGCTGCTGCTGAAAGCAGTATTGATGTACTTTCCAGGATCGTAGTAAGTCTACAACGATCGGTGATAAAAATTGCATATGAAAGTGGACATTCAAAGACATCTGTACACCGAATATTGCAACGTCACAAATTTCATCCGTACAAGATACATTTTGTACAAGAATTACATGGGGATGATACAGATCGACGACTTTAATTTTGTGAATAGTTTAAGTCAAAAAGAAACCTAGCGGACGATATCATGTTTACTTTAGCGATGAGGCGTGTTTCCACCTAAACGGATACGTAAACCGACACAACACCGTATGCTGGGCACAGGATAATCCTCATGTCGCTGTTCATGCTCATCACCAAACTAACCCAAAAGTAATGGTGTGCTACGGCATTCATGGAAATCTTGTTTTAGGACCAGTATTTCTGGAAGGACTTAATGCTGAACGATATCTCCAGTTGTTGCGTAATGTGTTGAAACCGTATTGTAACTACTTTTGTCATTCCTCTGTATATATATATATATAATATATATATATATTATATATATATATATATATATGCAGTAAAATCACAGAATAACACGTGATCTTATTAATAAGCAAACAACCACAGGGAAAAGGAAAAAGAAAACACGAAATCCGAGCGCTTTTGTGATATATTCACCTCTTCATATTACTTGTTTTTCCCTGAAGACGTGAACATATCACGAAAGCGCTCGGATTTCGTGTTTCTTTTTCCTTTTCCATGTGGTTGTTTGCTTATATATATATATATATATACATATATACACTCACAATATGTCTTTACAATTTCATAAATTTTTTTTCGTTCATTTTATTAATTCTTTCAATTTGAAAAATCTATACACACACACACACATTTATATTAAATTTCCATATGAAAACAGATTTAATAATATGTCGAAAATATCTGAAATGTATATTAAATTTGGGAATAACGTTTATTCTCATACAATAACGTTTATTATCCACGTTATGTTAGACGAGGAGGCAGGTACTCAAAAGATTCACCCATATTAGCCCGACGCTTTTTTGAAGGTCGCAAAGACTGACCGCAAGCTGGCGAGAATGGAATGTTGGTCAAATTTCCACTCTAAAAAGACTCGCTTCGTCCCTTCTGTCTCCACGCGAAAGCTTTTCCTTGTCCATAAATAATTTTATTAACTTCGTTATTTTCTTTTACGTTTAATTTGTACGGTATCATATTCAAATTGATGTCTCTATTTTTTATTTTAAATCAGTCAAAAATGATAATTATCAGAAAATCAGCTCAAAGGACCTTTTTCAAAATTAACACACATGTACTTAGGAAGTACTCAACAACTGAATAAAATTACTTTTCCTTATGAATCTAAAATTAAATTGAAAATTCATATATATATATATATATATATATATATATATATATATATATACAGAGACAGAGAGAGAGAAAGTGAGGACCACGCATACACACCCACACCACAACACACACACACACACAATATATATATATAGGGGTGGTGCAAATTATAGTATTAATAATAATAGCTAACTCAGTTTTCCTTTTCCCCGAATTGTTCATTCTGACGAGGGTCAAACCTTTCACTCCGCCTTAGACCTACAGTTTAACGTGGAAACCGAATACATTAATCCGGGCGGGTGAAATGTCTTCGCCCCGATCTCTCAACAGCACCCGCCGGCTAATCCACTGGGATACCTACGGTACCCATTTATCAACCAACCCAAACAGATATTCATGAACTAAATACAAATTAATCACACAGTCACGCGAGAATTGGTAAGTCAAACCGAATACATTAATCCGGGCGGGGAGAAATTGCAATGTCATCGCCCGATCTCTCAACAGTACCCGCCGTCTAATCCACTAGGATACCTAGGGTACCCACTTATCAACCAACCAAGCAGACATTCATTTTCATGAATTATTTATTCACACATCTACGCGAGAAGTAAAAATTCACAAGTCAGGAATCTTGGGAAAGCTGAGTTTAGTATGGGTGCAAAACACTAATGCACAATAATCTTCTAGATTTGATATTTGTGTCATAGGATATTACTGTGCTGATTTGTCAGGATTATGATGAGTAGCGGCGCTAATTTTGTTTCCTGTGGTACTGAGCTGAGCCACTCTGATGAATATATTCCTATAACGACATGCATCCGAAAACTTGAGACTCAATTAGTATAGCATTAGGAAATCATTGTTTAAAAATTTAAAATTATATGTAAATTCTGAAAACGAATTTCAAAATATGATTAAATTCGAACGACTTTTCGAATGACAATTTACAGCAAATCGTGGATTATTCTATAGAATCATACAACTAAAATCTGAAAGGAAATCATAACCATCACTGCAAAACATTATATTCAAGTCACAAAGCTCCTAATTTTTACCCAATCTTTATATATAATATACATTGGAATGATCAAAAAACTAAAAATAAAAAAAAATATAAGATATACAAAACGTATAATCGTCAAAACGTTAAAAATATTGAAAATAAATACATATATTTCAACTTCTACGCACAAATTCAAAATAAGAAATTACAAAACGTATAACCATCAATATAGCAGAACAGGATATATATATATATATATATATATATATATAATATATATATATATCCCTACTTTTATAGTATTCAATTCTTGAGTGAAATCCTATCACTGATAAATTTTACCTATAAATTGTATGTCAGTTGGCATTTGAACGAGACGTTATTGTAATATTGAATTCAATGTGTAACATTAGCGTAACTTCTTCAGGTTGATATACATACATATATATTGCTAATAGCACTGGCTGATGAAATTATGTTTACACAAGAAATAACAGAAAACGAGAAAAAACAACTGCATAGATTTGGTGATCACAAACATCAGTAACCTAATACTTTATTTATTCATATTTGACGGATATACAAGAGATTATACAACTATCATATAAAACAAACTTTTAAAATATTCTTGATCACTAGGTTGTTGAGGGGGGAAATCTTCAAGTTGATCCGCCGAATCTACCATAACCACAAGCATACTTATTGTTTGCATACCCTAATGAAAAAAAAATTGTACAAAAATGAAAAGACATTATTTATATATATATATATATATATATATGAAAATTATTTCACGAAAGTGACACGTGAAAAATATTTATGATGAATAAAACCACGAAGGGAAAAGAAACACAAAGTGGTGCTCAAGCGCTTTCCTCTAATGACATCCTCAAGAACACTCAGTGTTCTTGAGGATGTCATTAGACGAAAGCGCTTGAGCACCACGTTGTGTGTGTTTCTTTTCCTTCGTGGTTTTATTCATCATATATATATATAGGGTGTTTGAAAACTCTGTACAAATTGTAATGGGGGATAGGCAACACCAAGACAAACCCTTTTCGTCTATAAGTGTATGTCCGCTGACGTCACCATTCGGCGCGAGAGGGCGCCGCTGCAATTGGCTAAAAGGTGAAGTGGGCTAGACTCGCGCTTGCCGCGGGCATTCTTAAATCGGACGTAGTACGCGTAACATGGAGCGCTTCACGACTGCTGAGATGGCTGACATGCATATGGTGTATGGGGCTGCCAATGGAAACGGAAGAGTTGCTGTGAGGTTGTACCGACAGCGCTTCCCAAACAGACGTGTGCCAAACCACCAAACGTTTGCGAATTTGCATCGGCGATTGCGAGAAACTGGAACATTCCATGCAAACATGCATGACACTGGTCGGGAGAAACGTGCGCACTCCTGACATGGAAGAAGAAATCCTACGGCGATTTGAGGACAATCCAAGCGCAAGCACGCGAGGTGTTGCACGTATCCTCGGTGTGAACCACGACCTGGTCTGGAGAGTGTTGCACGAGCATCAGTTACATCCGTTTCGTCGTCAGAGAGTCCAGGCATTACAAACCCGTGTAGCATGTGGATTTGCGTGCGCCCACACGTGAGAATTGTGCATGTTAAACACACCCTCACGTGTGAAACAGGCCTCATCTGAGAACAGCACATAAGCCGGAAAATTAGGCTGCACCGCTGTCTGCTGCAGAAACCGGCGTGCGAATTCCACACGAAGAGGGTAATCCCGAGGTTGTAATGCCTGGACTCTCTGACGATGAAACGGATGTAACTGATGCTCGTGCAACACTCTCCAGACCAGGTCGTGGTTCACACCGAGATACGTGCAACACCTCGCGTGCTTGCGCTTGGATTGTCCTCAAATCGCCGTAGGATTTCTTCTTCCATGTCAGGAGTGCGCACGTTTCTCTCCCGACCAGTGTCATGCATGTTTGCATGGAATGTTCCAGTTTCTCGCAGTCGCCGATGCAAATGCGCAAACGTTTGGTGGTTTGGCACACGTCTGTTTGGGAAGCGCTGTCGGTACAACCTCACAGCAGCTCTTCCGTTTCCATTGGCAGCCCCATACACCATATGCATGTCAGCCATCTCAGCAGTCGTGAAGCGCTCCATGTTACTCGTACTACGTCCGATTTAAGAATGCCCGCGGCAAGCGCGAGTCTAGCCCACTTCACCTTTTAGCCAATTGCAGCGGCGCCCTCTCGCGCCGAATGGTGACGTCAGCGGACAATATGAAATCAACTAGTTATTTATAATTTTCTTATAACTTCTGTGATCATACGGAAACCATCATAAGACGACGTACTGAATATTTATATAAAAAAAAACTAAAAAAGAAAATTTATATCCACCGACGCATACATATTTGCTTGAATGTACCAAAGCCTAACGAGTGAAGTCACACAACTCATCTTAAAATGCAGTTTTCATGTACGATCACCAAAGAATCTCGAGAAAAGATAAAAAACGCTGCTTAGCGCTTTTCATATCTTTCTTCATGGCTTACAAATGTAGTAGAAAAGTTTATTAATTTTTGTATTTCGGCTAGACTTTCACATATCGGAGAACATCTGACAGGTACATGCATTGTCCATAATACAGGTCAGTTTGTTTTTCCACAGACCATTATATAAGATAAACATACATAGGCGAAGCAGCTTTTCTTTAGAAGTGAAATAAAAATCTCTCTCTCTCTCTCTCTCTCTCTCTCTCTCTCTCTCTCTCTCTCTCTCTCTCTCTATATATAATATATATATAATATATATATATATCGGAAGTATATTCCAACCATAAAAAATGAGAATACTCTACAATAACTTCGTTATTGCATCATCCGATATAAAAATAACAAGAAAGGAAAGAGCACCGGAAAGAGACAAAGTCGACAAATTTATTTGCGAAATCAAGAAGAAGAATCCTTTATTCATCTGATTTCAATCTAATTTCATACAAAAATATTTATACACACTTTATACTTAGCTCGTGTACACAGTTAGTGGAAAATAAAACGCACCAACTTAAACCCGCAAGTAAAAAGAAAAAATTATTCCAAGACTTTTCGTGTGTTCAGAAATACATCTCGTCAGGGAATGATTAGCTCTTCTGCTTCGTAATTTCATTGAGATTATTCAACCTCATATTCAGGGTCTATCTACATTGTCTACAAGATCTGTAGCACGCGGAACACAGCCTTCAGATGTGAACAGTTACTCTGTTTATTTGAAGGTGTACGAAATTTTCCTTGGTGCTCCTGCTAACTAACAACTACACGGCATCTGTGAAATCTGTCTTAAACGTTATAATTTGCAATGTATCAATGAAACCACCTCAGAAGGCTCGCCTACGCCATTACAAGAACATAATACGTGCACTCGCTCGTTATTTTTTTCATATATACAGATTTTATATATATGTATACAGCATATAGGGTCAATTTCACATCTAAATACATGTATTGTATGGATATAAATTTTCCTTTTTAGTTTCTTATATAAATATTCAGTACGTCGTCTTATGATGGTTTCAGTATGATCACAGAAGTTATAAGAAAATTATAAATACTAGTTGATTTCATATTTTTCATGGGGTAGTGTTTGAAGTCTGTTTTTTCTGTTTTTGAAACCTTGCTGATATCAAATAAATATGCTGTATAAAAGATGTGGTAAAAATTATGAGCTTTGTGGTTTGATTATAATGTTTTGTAATGAGCTCCTTTGCTTTGTAAAAAGATTACAAATTACTAATTGGAATTCAGAAATATATATATATATATATATAATGTCTTTTCATTTTTGTACAATTTTTTTTTTCATTAAGGTATGCAAACAATAAGTATGCTTGTGGTTATGGTAGACTAGGCGGATCAATTTGAAAATTTTCCCCCTCAACAACCTAGTGATCAAGAATATTTTAAAAATTTGATCTATATGATAGTTGTATAATCTCTCGTATATCCGTCAAATATGAATAAATAAAGTATTAGGTTACTGATGTTTGTGATCACCAAATCTAAGCAGTTGTTTTTTCTTGTGTTTTCTGTTATTTCTTGTTTTAACATAATTTGATCAGCCAGTGCTATTAGCAATATATATATATATATATATATCAACCTGAAGAAGTTACTCTAATGTTACACATTGAATTCAATGTTACAATAACGTCTCGTTCAAATGCCGACTGACATACAATTTATATGTAAAATTCATCAGTGATAGGATTTTACTCAAGAATTGAATACTATAAAAGTACGGCTTGTATATACAGGGTGTCCCGTAAGTCTGGAACCATAGGGCAAAATGATAAAAACGGCAGTAAAAACGCTGAAGAGACTTTTGGGAACTGTTTGTGAAATGAGCGAGGATGGTATCGGCTGTGTCATCGTCGGTGGATGTCCTCGGAGGTCCACTGCGTGGTTTATCTCCTATGGGTCCCGTTTCCCTGAACTTTCCTACAAGTTTGCCGACACAGCTCTGTGTTATCGGCGCGCGGTCCGGATACAATCTGTTAAATTCCTCAGTGACCTCCTTCTGACTCCGATTTTCTACGAGCAGAATTACCCGGATGCGTTCTTCCTTGCTCAAAGACATCATGGGCACTTGCATAAACGGAAAAACATGAATTACTTATTTTACCCTATGGTTCCAGACTTATGGGACACCCTGTATATAATATATATATATATATATATATATATATATATATATATCCTGTACTGCTATATTGATGGTTATACGTTTTGTATTTCTTATTTTGAATTTGTGCGTAGAAGTTGTAGCGTATGTAATTATTTTCAATATTTTTAACGTTTTGACGATTATACGTTTCATATATCTTATATTATTTTTTTATTTTTAGTTTTTTGATCATTCCAATGTATATTTTATATAAAGATGGGTTAAAAATTAGGAACTTTGTGACTTGAATATAAAGTTTTGCAGTGATGGTTATGATTTCCTTTCAGATTTTAGTTGTATGATTCTATAGAATAATTCACGATTTGCTGTAAATTGTCATTCGAAAAGTCGTTCGAATTTAATCATATTTTGAAATTCGTTTTCAGAATTTACATATAATTATAATTTTTTAAACAGTGATTTCGAAATGCCATACTAACTGGGTCTCAATTTTTCGGATACATGTCGTTATAGGAATATATTCATCAGAGTGGCTCAGCTCAGTACCACAGGAAACAAAATTAGCGCCGCTACTCATCATAATCCTGACGAATCAGCACAGTAATATCCTATGACACAAATATCAAATCCAGAAGATTATTGTGCATTACTATGTGTTTTGCACCTATACTAAACTCAGCTTTCCCAAGATTCCTGACTTGTGAATTTTTACTTCTCGCGTAGATGTGTGAATAAATAACTCATGAAAATGAATGTGTTCTTGGGTTAGTTGATAAATGGATACCCTAGGTATCCTAGTGGATTAGACGGCGGGTGCTGTTGAGAGATCGGGCGATGATATTGTAATTTCTCCCCGCCCGGATTAATGTATTCGGTTTGACTTACCAATTCTCGCGTGGCTGTGTGATTAATTTGTATTTAGTTCAGGAATATCTGTTTGGGTTGGTTGATAAATGGGTACCGTAGGTATCCCAGTGGATTAGCCGGCGGGTGCTGTTGAGAGATCGGGGCGAAGACATTTCACCCCGCCAGGATTAATGTATTCGGTTTCCACGTTGAACTGTAGGTCTAAGGCGGAGTGAAAGGTTTGACCCTCGTCAGAATGAACAATTCGGGGAAAAGGAAAACTGAGTTAGCTATCATTATTACTAATGTAATTTTCACCACCCTATATATATATATATTATATATATATATATATATATATATATATATATATATATATATATATATATATATATAAAGGACCAGTGTCATAGACGTCCCACCTCACCAAAGTATTTGAAAGAATAGTTAGAGAGAAAATTTATGATTTCCTGGAGACACGGGAAAGATTCAACGAAAATCAGCATGGATTCCGATCAGGTAGATCATGCCTATCACAACTAATAGAGCACTACAACAATATCCTAGATGCATTGGAAAGCAATGACAACTACGATGTTATATACACAGATTTTGCTAAAGCTTTCGATAAATGTGACCATGGTATAATAGCACATAAAATTAAAGACATGGGAATAACAGGCAGAGTGGGAAAATGGATCTACAACTTCCTTAGTGATCGTCTGCAGGTCGTCAAAATTCAAGGTATATCATCATCAGAATCGGAAGTACGCAGCTCAGTACAACAAGGGACAGTACTGGCCCCACTCCTGTTCATTATCATGCTAACATACATAGACAGCGGAGTAAACAGCAATAGTATAGTAACATCCTTTGCAGACGATACAAAGATCAGCAGAAAAATCAGCGAGGTACATGACGTGGAGGCCTTGCAGAGGGACACGAACAAAATATACAAATGGTCAGAAGACAACAACATGTCATTCAACGCCGAGAAATTTCAGCTCTTGAGATATGGTAGAAAAGAAAAACTTAAACAGACTGCATATTATGCTCCAGATGGACAGGAAATTCAGAGAAGCATGAAAGCGATTGATCTCGGGATAATAATGACAGATGATGCAAAATTCGAAACACAAAATCAGATAGCGATAAATAAGGCAAAAAGAGTCGCCGGACAGGTTCTAAGAACTTTCAAGAGAAGGGACAGGACAGTAATGATTCCCCTGCTAAAAACACTGATTATACCAAAACTTGAATACATCTCAGTTTTGACGTCCCCATATAAAAAGAAAGAAACTAATAAACTAGAAGAAACGCAAAGGCATTTCACGGCCAAGATTGATGGTTGCAAAGAACTCAACTACTGGGAAAGACTACGTAAACTAAATCTGTACTCACTGGAAAGAAGAAGAGAGAGGTACATCATAATCTACATATGGAAAATGATCGAAAAATTGGTACCAAACCTAAAGCTAAACCCAATTACCATTCAAACAACACTGGAAAATAGGAAAGGCAGAATGTGTAGTGTTCCCAAATTAAAGGCCCGACAAGGGACCTCCTCAACCCTGAAGGAAAGTAGCTTGGTTGTCAGGGGGCCAAGGCTTTTCAACCAGCTTCCTAAGGACCTCAGAAACGTAACGGGGATCAAAGTTGAAGTCTTCAAGAAAAGACTGGATGCCTGGCTCAGGACAGTACCAGATAAGGTATATATATTACAGGACAGTAATGATTCCCCTGCTAAAAACACTGATTATACCAAAACTTGAATACTGCTCAGTTTTGACGTCCCCATATAAAAAGAAAGAAACTAATAAACTAGAAGAAACGCAAAGGCATTTCAAGGCCAAGATTGATGGCTGCAAAGAACTCAACTACTGGGAAAGACTACGTAAACTAAATCTGTACTCACTGGAAAGAAGAAGAGAGAGGTACATCATAATCTACATATGGAAAATGATCGAAAAACTGGTACCAAACCTAAAACTAAACCCAATTACCATTCAAACAACACTGGAAAATAGGAAAGGCAGAATGTGTAGTGTTCCCAAATTAAAAGCACGACAAGGGACCTCTTCAACCCTGAAGGAAAATAGCTTGGTTGTCAAGGGGCCAAGACTTTTCAACCAGCTTCCTAAGGACCTCAGAAACGTAACGGGGGTCAAAGTTGAAGTCTTCAAGAAAAGACTGGATGCCTGGCTCAGGACAGTACCAGATGAGCCGGGCGTGCCTGGCTATGTACGGTGGAGAGCGCAAGAAAGCAACTCGCTCCTCCACCAGGCCAGACCTAGAGGCGGGGCCACCAGCTTGACCTCCGTGTGAAGAGAGACCAACGCACGAAACAACATAAGGTTCATAAGGTAAGGTAAGGTATATATATATATTGTGTGTATGTGTGTGTGTGTATGCGTGGTCCTCACTTCCTCTCTCTCTCTCTCTCTGTATTTATATATAAGAATTTTAAATTTAGTTTTACATTCATTAGGAAAACTAATTTTATTCAGTTGTTGAGTACTTCCTAAGTACATGTGTATTAATTTTGAAAAAGACCTTTAAGTTGATTTTCTGATAATTATCATTTTTGACATTTAAAATAAAAAACAGAGACATTAATTTGAATATGATACCGTACAAATTAAACGTAAAAGAAAATAACGAAGTTAATAAAATTATTTATAGACAAGGAAAAGCTTTCGCGTGGAGACAGAAGGGACGAAGCGAGTCTTTTTAGAGTGGAAATTTAACCCACATTCCATTCTCGCCAGCTTGCGGTCAGTCTTTGCGACCTTCAAAAAAGCCTCGGGCTAATATGGGTGAATCTTTTGAGTACCTGCTTCCTCCTCTAACATAACGTGGAAATAAACGTTATTGTACGAGAATAAACGTTATTCCCAAATTTAATATACATTTCAGTATATCTTCAACATATTATTAAACCTGTTTCATATGGAAATTTAATATAAATGTGTGTGTGTGTGTGTGTATAGATTTTTCAAATCGAAAGAATTAATAAAATGAACGAAAAAAGATTACGAAATTGTAAAGACACATATTGTGAGTGTGTGTATATATATATATATATATATATATATATATATATATATGTATACAGAGGAATATCAAAAGTAAATAGACCTTTAGGTGAAGTTAGTTAAAATAATTATATATATATATATATATATATATATATATATATATATATATATATATACAGAGGAATGACAAAAGTAAATAGGCCTTTAAGTGAAGTTAGTTAAAATAATTATATATATATATATATATATATACACACACAGAGGAATGACAAAAGTAAATAGACCATTAGGTGAAGTTAGTTAAAATAATTTTATATATATAAAGTGTGTATTAATATTTTTATATGAAATTAGCTTGAAAACAAATGAATAAAGGAATATGTTATTGGAATGATTTCTTTTTTATTTTTCTGATTTTGTACAGTAGAAGATAAAGTGCGTGTATTTAATTTCTATTTATTTATTTTATAAACAGAATGGTGCTTTATTTATTTCGGTTTAAATGTATTTCTTTTAATGTTAATATTGTTTTAATAATTAATTCTCTTAAAGGAGAAAGTTCACTTGCCTTGGTAACTCGTGTGAATTAAAATAAATGGTGGTATTTAGCAACTCACCCTAATAATGTATACCTGAACAATTAAAATAAAAAGTGTTATCTGGCAACTCAACCTTCCTCTATATAAGACCCACTTGGCTTCGGAGCGGTCATAACGATGCGAACTTCTGCGGAATAAAGATCTCACTATCCTACCTTGTAAGATTAAGACTTAGGTTAGTTTTCTCTCTGAGGGCTAAGGACATTCCACCTTCTCCCCCAAAGCTCTCCTCCGTCTCTCCTTTCTCTTCCTCTCTTAGGTTAAGGCAACCCCTTTGGGGTGAGGTCATCCTCTCTTCTCCCCCCGAAGCTCCCTCCCCTCTCCCCCTTGGCTCCTTCTAAGTCAACTGGCTGATTAGGGGCCTATAAGAGGACGGCGGGTCGGCTGAAGTGTTAATATGCACTTGGCCCCTGCCAGGTGAACACCTCTCTCCCTTTCTCTCCTTCTCCTGTCTTTCTCTTGGGGGATAACGCCGCCTCCAAGTTTCATGACCCCTTGTTGCACCTGCAGCATTCCCCCACCCCCCCTTCACTGCATACCCCACCCCCTTCATTGCATACCCCCTTTGCAACATACCCATTTGCAACATTGATCATTATCTCTGCAACATCTCTGCACTCTCCCATTTTGCATCCATGCTACTAACGATGGAAAATCGAGTGAAGTATTTGCAAAGCATCAACTTTTCCCAGCTGACATTAAATGAAAAGGCTGAAATCAAAGCAAGAGGAAGACCTACACCAGTTTTATCCATTCAACAGAATAGTACAAGCAGGAACAAAGAATATACACGCCAGTTTAACATCAGTGTTTATCAGAAATGTGAATGGCTCTGTCCATTCACATTTCTGATAAACACTGTGACGAGGCAAATGCTTTATTCTGCTTTCCATGCTTATTGTTTGGTGGGGACTCGTCATGGACGAAAAGTGGTGTGACAGACTTGAGGCATTTGCCACAGAAAATAATGAAACATGAGCAGTCAGCCAAACACATGAATAACATGATTGATTTATCGTTGCTGGGTAAAGTGAACATTGCAGCTCAAATTGACACAGCATACAAGCTCTCAGTTGCAAAACACAATGAACAGGTGAGAAAAAACAGATGTGTTATCCAAAATCATGAACTGTGTAAAATTTTGTGGAAAATTTGAACTCCCTCTTAGAGGACATGATGAAACTACGAGCTCCAAGAATCCGGGAGTATTTCGTGGATTAGTTGATTTTGCCTGTGAACTGGATTCTAGCTTAGATGCTCATTTAAAGACCGCTGCAGTTTTTAAAGGAACATCTAAATCAATACAGAATGAACTTTTAGAAACTATGTTGGAAATCTGCAAAAATAAGATCAAGGAAGAAGTAAAGAATGCAGAATATTTGGCAGTTATAAAACACATGGTAATTGTTCTAAGGTATGAGCTACAAGGGAAGCCTGTTGAGAGATTCTGGGGATTTTTTAACCCTATCAACCAAACAGAAGAAGCCTTATCAAGTATGTTACTTAAAGAGCTCCAGACTTTAATTGGTGATTATCCACACAAGCTCATTGCCCAAACTTACGATGGTGCAGCTGCTCTAAGTGGAGTCAATAAAGGTGTGCAAACCAGAATAAAAGAAGTGTATAGCAATGCCCAATTTATCCACTGTTATGCACATCAACTGAACTTGATTTTGGAAAAGGCAAAATCACAGAATACTAATGTTCGAGTATTTTTCAATAGCTTGTCAGGAATACCGGCATTTTTTTCTAAGTCTCCACAAAGAATGGCTGCATTGGAGAATGTTGCTGGCCATCGAATTCCAAGGCCATCTGCAACACGTTGGAATTTCAAGAGCAGAACAGTCAATGCTGTGCATGAAATGAAAGATGCACTAATTGAATGTTGCAGCACTCTGGAAGCATCTAATTCAAGAGATACTGGATCTGCAGCAGCTGGTATCAAAATAATTGTGAATGATCCTGAATTCGAATTTTGGTTGGAATTTTTCTCCAAAGTAATGCCTCATGTTGACATCATGTTCTCTCAGCTTCAGTCTAGAAATATTGATGCAGCTAAGGCTAACGCCTCTTTAAAAGTTTTTAATTCCGCAGTTCAGAAATTAAGAGATGAATGTGATGCCATAGTGTTGCCTTCTGAGCAGAAGAGAAGAAAATTTAATACAGATAGATCAGCTGCTGCAAAGGAGGTCTGTGACGTAATTTTGCTGCAGTGCAGAGAGAGATTCAGCTTTACTAATCATTTGGAAGTAAGCAAGTTACATTTAGTGAATAATTTTCCAGTGTATGCCAAAAATTTCCCTAGTAATGAACTTGCACAAGCAGTTGCAGCCTATCCCTTGCTTGAAAAAGACAAATTGAGAACTGAACTTACTGTACTGTACACAAGAGAAGATTTGTGTAAATCAGAAAGTCTCATAGACTTGTTGGAGATGATGAAGACAATCATCTACAGTCAACATTTTCAGACACTCTCAAGTTGCTGAAAATTTTAATAACAACTCCATTGACAACGGCAGAAGCAGAAAGGTACTTTTCAACTTTGAAGAGAATTAAACTTTTTTGCACAGTACCATGATGAATGACACAGACTGTCTGCTTTAGCAATGATATCCATTGAAAATAAAATGATAACAGAAATGAAGGATTTTAATGAAAAAGTAATAAACCATTTTGCTACATCGAAGAGCCGACGCACCGATTTTATTTTCAAGTAATACTACCATCACCACCTCAGCCATCCCTACCGCCACCACTACCACCCCTACCATCCCTTCTACCACCACTACTACTACCATGCCCTGGAAATCCGTGGACATCAACTCATACCTAAGGTAGGTCAAATTTGTGTACCCTACTGTTGTGTGAAGCTTGCAGTCCCTCCATTTTATTTTATCACGAGCCGCCACTGATGTTGAGAACTCTCAACCTCGATTTCTGCCCTCTCCTCTTTTTATGAAGGAGGGCATTTTTGCGGGCGTTCGCCCTTGATGCCTCCTTCCTGCATAAAAAAAGTACATCAGGTGCAACAGTCACCATTCATTCTCTTCCAAATTCAAATTTACTACTGTCTCAATAGCATTTTTGTTTCATTCTCTTGCATTACATCTATGTAGGCATTAAACAGCCATGGCGATATAACACAACCCTGTAGTACTCCCACTATCACACAAGCGCTAACCCACATAAAAAATATCTCATTGTATTTAACAAATTATCACTGACACCACACAATTTAAATACTTGCCACAAGACAGATTTATTTATTTTATCATACGCTTTCCCCGAATTCAAAATTTATATATGTTTCGTAAATACTCCCAATGAATTAGTAAGTATTATTGGTTCATATTTCCTATTGGGAGTGAAACGAGCTCCCGTCGTAGTTACCACCGCGAGTAAAACCAGAATCCGATCGATTTGACCCGTCGAATGCAAAGCAAGCTCCATGTACAGTTGTCCTCGAGAATGAACGTCACAATGGATGTGGGAGAAACACCATACATAATTCTCACCCCCAAGTAACCTACCGTGAGAAAATCTCACATAACCTCTGTGTATATATATATATATTATTGCATGGCTCAGCTATATATATAACCTTTGGTTAGCTTCCACCCGAATTGTTCATTCTGACGAAGGTCAAGCTTTTCACTCCACCTTAGACCTACAGTTTAACGTGGAATCCGAACCACGCCCCATCAGCAGCCCAGCGTCGTAACCACTAGGCCACCTAGGGTACCCATTTATCTACCAAACACTTCCTTTATTGTGTGGAAGGATGAACATCTGGGTTTTGCTGCGCGCCGGCTGCCGTCGGGTCTCAAACCCGGAGCCGATGGATTCGTAGTCAGCGACGCTAACCACTACACCACCGAGGCGCTATGAATAGCATTAATAAACCCTGGTTTTTAGAGTGTGTATAATTTAAATGAGACTAAAGAATTATAAAGATAAATAAAAAAGCATTTTGTTTTTAAAGTTTTATTTACTTAATGTTCATTTGTGCCTCTTTTGGCATTTAATATTATGCGTTTGGAACCACTTTCAGTGCGCTTCAAGAGATGTTACTGCACCCTTTCGTCACGAAACCGGATTTACGTGAGGCTTTTGTTCTTACCTTCTAATTAAGGAGTAAATTTTCAGTTCGGTTCATATCTGGTAAGTTCTTTGGAATTCCCATTTTAGAAGAGGAATTTGATATGTAGTTAATGGTACACGGAACGAATATTGCGTGAAATAAAATTTCCCAATCAAAAAGTGAGGAATGCGTTTATTTTTTAAAACTTTTCGATACTGATTCGGATAAATTGTTCTGTCAACAATTTAGATCTTTTTATTCCTTTAACACTTTTTTTACTCACCAAACCATAATGGAATCCAGTAGATATATTACAAATGGGTTATTGATATATTACAAATATGTTACGCCGTTTCTCGGTAGTAGTATAGCCGCAAAAAGGTAGAATGCAGTAATGTTGCAAGAGATAATGATCAATGTTGCAAAGGGGTAGGGGTTGCAAAGGGGGTGGGGGTATGCAACAGTGCACTGTTGCAAAGGGGGTGGGGTATGCAACAACTCAATGTTGCAAAGGGGGGGGGGATGCTGCAGGTGCAACAAGGGGTCATGAAACTTGGAGGCGGCGTTATCCCCCAAGAGAAAGACAGGAGAAGGAGAGAAAGGAAGAGAGGTGTTCACCTGGCAGGAGCCAAGTGCACATTAAGACTTCAGCCGAGTGGCCGTTGTCTTATAGACTCCTAATCAGCCAGTTGGCTTAGAAGGAGCCAAGGGGGGAGGGGTATACCTGAAGGGGGGAGAAGGGAGGAAGACCTCCCCCAAAGGGGTTGCCTTAGGTTAAGAGAGAAAGGATAGACGGAGGAGGACTTTGGGGGGACAAGGTGGGATGTCCTAACCCCCAAAGGGAAACTAAGCTGAGTCTTTACCTAAGAAGGGAAGGAGAGAGTTCTTTATTCGACCGAAGTTCGCATCAAACTGCCAGCTCCGAAGCCAAGCGGGTCTTATATAGATGATGGTTGAGTTGCCAGATACCATTTTTTATTTTAATTGTACAGGTATACATTATTAGGGTGAGTTGCTAGATACCACCATTTATTTTAATTCGTTACCAAAGCATACAGACTTTCTCTTGAAAATCGAAATTGACAATAAGAAAATGTTTATTAAATAAATAGAATTTGCCTTCTACTGCCGAGAAAATAATATACGTACAATCGTCAAAATAGTAGTTCAGACGAAATACACACACACACACACACACACAATTGAACAACTTTCTCCGTACCTTATATATATAATATATATATATATATATATATATAGAAAGAATCATATTAACTGTGTCTATTTAATTTTATATATATTTATAATTTTATATATATATAAACGGATTTTCACCTTAAAGTGAATTAAAACAATATTAACATTAAAAAATTCACTAAACAATTGGCTTAGCAAAAGAAATCGTTCCATTAACATTCTCAAATCTATACACACACACACACACACACACACCACACACACACCACACACACCTCTGTATATATTATGCGAATGAAAATCAGAAAAATGCCAAAAGTATATTAATTTAAAGCAAATTAATTTTCTCCTCTTAAGAGAATCAGTTATTAAAACCAATATTAACAATATAAGAAACTAATTATTTAAACGCCGTTCTATTTACTTTCTTTCAGTTATTAAAACGAATCCCAATATTAACTCTTAGAATAATGTTTTGTTTACATTGTGTTGAGACGACAGCGAGAGGAGGCAGGTAAGCAAAAGATCCAGCAAAAAGGTCCAGCCCGAGGCCTTTTAAAACCACAAACTGGCGAGAAGGAATTTCGGTTGAACTTTCTCGCTCTCCATGCGTTTGTCGTCCTTTTATATAAAAAAATGTTTTATATTTTATCAACTTAGTTATTTTTATTTACACATAATTTGTATGGTGTCATATTCATAGATAACATCTCTGTTATTGAATTGGAAAGATATATTATTATTATTATTATTACTGTTATTATTATACATTTTTGAAAAATTAACACACACACACACACCACACACACACACACACACATAAAGTTTTGTTTATTCTTTTCTTTTTTAAAAATATAAATAAAGGAATGGAAATATTTACACACACACACACACACACACACACTATATATATATATATATATATATATATATATAGGGTGGCACAAATTACAATAGTAATAATGATAGCTAACTCCTTTTCGCCGAATTGCAATGGTTAAGCTTTTCACTCCGCCTTAGACCCACAGTTTAACGTGGAAACCGAACTAAACTGCAGCACGGGCGGGCAGAAATTGCACGGGGTGCATTACTTATTGTGGTAGTTCTTGTCCTTGTATGTAATGAAAAAAGAACAGCTTCAAAGTTCATTTACACCATACGTACACTTATCTCGTGTACACAGTTAGTGAGAAATAAAACGTACCAATGAAACTCTAGACTAATTTAAAATACAGAATTCATTCACACCAGGCGTACACCTATCTCGTGTGTATGTATATATATATATATATATATATATATATATAGAGAGAGAGAGAGAGAGAGAGAGAGAGAGAGAGAGAGTTTTGTTTATTCTTTTCTTTTTAAAAAAATAAAGGAATGGATATATTTATAATTTCTTTATTATAAAATCCTCTCGATTACATTAGTGATTATTGATCCGGGAATAGTGTGGCTGCAAAATGTGATATGCACAAAGACAATTAGTGCATATCAATGTAGATTTTTCTATGTAGTAATAATAATAATAACTAACTCCTCGCCGAATTGTAACATTGGTTAAGCTTTTCACTCTGCCTTAGACCTACAGTTTAACGTGGAATCCGAACTAAGCTTCAGCACTGGACTGGCGGGGTGGTTATTTATTCACACATCTATGCGAGAAGTAAAAATCCACAAGTCAGGAATCTTGGGAAAGCTGTGTTTAGTATGGTTGCCAAATAATTTGCACCCGAAAAATTGAGGATCAATTTAGTATGGGCGCAAAATAACTTGCAACCGAAATTTGAAACTCAATTTAGTATGGGCGCAAAATAACTTGCAACCGAAAATGGACTCAATTTAGTATGGACGCAAAAAATAATAATGCACATTCTGGAAATCTTTTATAGAGATGGTTGTTGCGATGGATATTGCATAAAGGGATGGATTGGAGAAAACCAAGTATAGATACAAATATTGTCGTGACGGAGGATGCAAGGGGTAATACGAGCATTAAATCTATGGAGAGAATAAAAAGATGCCATTAGTCGTCCAAAGCATGGACCCGTTATATCGGTGTTACGATTGGTACACAAACTTATCATAGCTCCACCCAGTTACACTGACAACCAATCATTACGAACATCTGCCCTTGATCTTTTGGGGCGGAGCTTGGTGATTGTGCATATAAAAGGAAATATTTTTCAGTTGGGTGTAACAGTAGCTATTTTCGCCAGTGAATAAACATTCCCTCTGCCAATGAATAAACATTCCCTCCGCCATGGATCACGAACTTTACACTTTTCCGGATTTGTATCAAGAATGTGACACTGCAGCATTGACTGCAATTAATCTTTTTAACGCGATTGACCGTGATGGATTATTTCCAACGCAAACCGTTGATGATGTTTGCAATGACGGTCCTTACGATCCGACGAAGGGACTACCATAGAAATGTAAGTGTCTATAATTTTATTTTTATTTTTTATTCACAAACTGTCAGAAAGATGATTTCATATATATGGAGGGATGTACAGTGCCCGCGAAAAGTATCCGATCACTCAAGAAAATACAATATTTTCCCTTGATATTCAGAGACACGTAATTCACTTTCTATTTGTTCTAGCGACATCTGGTAACTTTGAGGTTGCTCGCTGATATGAGAGCTATCCAACGCATTCTCAAATTAGTGTTCTGGTAGCCTTCGTTGCGGGTGGCTGTGTCTCAAATTTGTCAGATTTCACTGTTTGTGTAAATTTCTTGATATTTTTTTTTTTTTTACAGAAAGTGGCGTAAATAAAATTTATATATAATGTGTGCTAAAAAACAACTTAAGAGTGATTGTCGAGGTGCTATTCTTGCTTTGCATGCATGTGGGAAATCACAGAGACAGATAGCTAAGGAATTAAACATATCCCAAAGTACCGTTAATTTATGGGTTTCACGGGCTAAGAACAATGGTGGCCCAACCACGCCAGTCCCTAAAAAACGATCTGGCAGACCGAGAAAAACAAATTCGCGAACAGACAAACTTATGAAACGTTTAGTATTGAAAAACCCAACAATAACTGCGAAAGAAATAAAATTTAATATGAATAATTTGTTATCTGGTGTTTCTGAACGAACTATCCAGGAGCGGCTCCAAAAAGAACTCGGATTACCATCTCGCCATGCTGCTAAGAAACCGTTCATTAATGAAAAAATGCGTAAAAAAACGTGTCGCATTTTGTAAAAATACATTCATTGGACTGTTGATGACTGGAAGAAGGTTTTATTTAGCGATGAGTCGACATTTTTGACATTCAGAAGTTGTCCAAAAAAGGTTCGCCGGCCTATTGGCTCAAATAGGATGGACCCTAAATACACCCTAAAGACAATGAAACACCCTCCAAGTGTGATGGTTTGGGGTTGTTTCGGTTACTATGGGCGTGGAAACTTATATTTTCTTCCGAAGAACACAACTATGAATGGTGCACGGTATTTAGCAATGCTACAGGATAAACTTCCAATGGCAATGGCAATCCAAAGGACAAAAACATACATGCATGATGGTGCACCATGTCACAGGGCCAAAATAGTGACAAAATGGATTACTGACAATAAATTTGATATTTTGGATTGGCCTGGTAATAGTCCAGATCTCAATCCGATAGAAAATCTGTGGCTAATAATAAAAAATAAGGTTGAATGCCACGACACTGGCTAAGTCGAAAAATTACAAGAGGCCATCAAAAAGGTATGGTGCAAGGAAATATCAGTGGAAGTTTGTCAAAACTTGATTAAATCCATGCCAAAACGTCTAGAACAAGTCATCCAAACCAAAGGACAGATGACAAAATACTAATAAGGTTAGTATACATTTAAACATTGTTTTTTATGTAAAAAATACAAATTTCAAGGGTGATCGGATACTTTTCGCGGGCACTGTAGTATCTCGTCAAATACTTCATTTAGATACTCACCATTATGCTAAAATCGCAATTTTTTATGGCATCTTTGGCATGTTTTTTATAAATGTTATTCGGAATTACCTCTTAAATGAGCTTCTCTGAGCGAACCAAAGATATCTTCACATAATGGGGTCTCTCTTACAATATGTATACTCTGTATATGTTTTTATTAAAAAAGATTCAATATGAACATCACTCTTTCTCCTTTAAGGTCAGATGAGGATTTGACACGTGTTATACAATCTTTTGAAGAACCTCGTGTCATGGACCTGAATACGGAGGATATACCGAACAGTCAGCACAATGAATGTCACATCGAAATAATGTAAGTGTTTTTCGATCTTTTTTGGGGTGAAGAAGACAATATATTTTCATCAATTTATTAAATGAAAGAAATCAGTACAATAACCATCTTAAACTACAGAATACACAAACTAACGTTACAAATATACACACGAACAAAAACATTATATTATACAACGAGTACGCACAATTGGAAAACGGATTTTTATCTGTCTGCATACCATTTCATCGTTTCGTCGAGTGTGACACGGGTCGAATAAATTTTAAAAATTTATAAATTCTTTATCACGTGACATATGCATGAGAAATGAAATGCAGTACATTCCACAAGTATTACTAAAATATCCTTGTATTCGAAACGGGTTCCATACAACTTCGGGAATATGTAACTGAGCGAGAAATTTTACAATAACAGGGTCACTCCAGGGTTGAGTACCAAGTGAATCAAAATAGTACAGGCGGTGTCTATTTTTAAAATAGACTTCAAACCAATGAATCCCCTCATTACCGATGACATCTGTGTTCACAATAAGACTACCGCATTCTTGCGTACTTGGCAAACTCAATGTTTCATTCTTCGCAAACACGCCGATAAATTTGGAACGTGTGACTCGTTCACTATTCATTACTCTCTGAAGTGTATTAGCATCTATTTTAAAAGTCAGTGATAACGCTCCTAAATCTATCTACTTCTATTAGGGCTTGCGACTCGAGATATACTAGTACACTAATAGGCGCGTCTATAGGCTTGGTGAATTCCAACCTCACTGAGATGTTTCCGCTCTGTTGTGGGCTTAAATGCGTATTTACGCTAGCAGATAAGTCAGGTGTAATGTCAAACGGATAAAGGTTAAATTGATCAATGAATTCTTTCTGCGTTACCCCATTACCGAGCTCATCACAATCACCTGCAATATGGGTCAGATTACTATAGGCTCTCGCGCAAAGAGGTAACACAGCGTCTGATGAATAGTCCGTATCCAATGTTCCACCCAAAGCAATGCCATTAACGTATAGAGTTATATTTTTAAGTCCGAAATTCTCGAATTTAAAGGCACTCTTTTTATATTTTCCATTCACCGAAGCATGGTCCTGCATTCCGATTAATATCCTTTTAGGAAGATTTCCCAGGGCGATGTTTTCTATCTGCTTCGACGCCAACCCTGCAGGCACCGTATATAGTTTGATTTGTACTCTGTTAATAGGGTATTTCACTGTAGCGTTTAGTAAATTTTTCTCAATTTCTAGTTGTTTTGGTGAACTTAATTTCACTCGCCGTACGCGGAGGTATGTCTCCATAATGTGAACCACAACGGGCTTTGCTCCCTCTTCTTGATCAGCATCCAGATTTAAGCAGATCTCAGGACTCGTGCGGGTGAGCTTTATTTTCATATCCACCCCGTTGACAAGCAACTTCTCCTGGAAAGTGAAATCTGTGTGCAGACGTCCAAAACACTCGTATATCTTCTTTTTAGAATTTTTAAATTTGTCCTTTATACTACTTTCGTCTTTAGTTTGATAATATCCCTCGGCACTTAAAAAGGTAGCCTTCGCTTCTTTGGAAAAGTTGAGGACATTTTCCAGATAGGCTCGTAGATGATAGTATCCCGTGCCTGACGATATGTTGGCCTGATTTAAATATACGTCACACTGGTTGAATATGGAGTGCAGAAAGTTTGTTTCAGGGTATACAGCATATTTGTCATCGCAGTCTGTTCCATCAGAATGGGCTATACGTAGCTTAGCGTACATGTGCACACAGCTTGGATCAAAAAGTAAGGGCCTGAGCTGGGTATCACGAATTCTATAGTGTTTAAAGGGTTAATTGTAATAAAGTCACTGTGCTCAATAGAAACTTGAGTTGGAGGCATCTCAAAAAGGGATAGCTCCGATTTACAGCATTGTGAACTACATGGGTGGATGAAGCGTGCCATGACGAGTTAGAAATAGTGCCTCCTCTCTCGACAAGTAGAAAACAAACTATGATTTATGAGATCAATGTCCTTAGCTTATATCAGTCAAAAAAGTGGTCAACCATAGGTTTCATTCGCTTACAGCACTTCTTTTTTGATATCCTTTTACGTTTAATACCACGTGACCCCTTCTTCCTGACAGCCCTCTTCTTCTTCCCGCCACCACGCATTTTTCTCTTTGCATCTTTGATGATTTCGTCCCGTGTACGCTTTAAATGTTTTTTTAGAGCTTCTTTAGGTTTAGCCCCAGCCAATATGTCTTCTGCAGTGTTAAGACCTGATTGTAGCGCTTTCCTTCCGAGGTACCGAGGTATCTGGCACCCCTCTTCAGCAAAGGAACAGCCGTACCTAGTATGGATGAAAAAATGGATTCAAGTCCACTACCGCGCTGGTATCTCACCCCTCGATAGACGGTGAAAGGCTTTCTATCCATTATAACTCAGTGCGTCGAAAGTGTAACTTCACTGTTAAGCTCCCGTTGCCGAATGGGAAGTTTTCACCCTCAATCGTTCTTATATATATATTGAGATATTGGTTATTAAATTAGTTGCGACATTCACATAATGGGGTCTGTCATATGTAATACTCAAACTCCTTCCTCTATGGTTGGGGATGTGGGCAATGCGCAGCAGGCGTGCCTGGGTATCCCCAACAAACTGGTGCTCCACTATATTACTGTAAATATAGCACATGTCTGGGGACTGAGAGCTTTCAGCAAATTTCTCCATCTTCAATTGAAACATTAAGCTGGACAAGTCACGTTGTGCCTCGTGAAATGTCTCTCTTTGGAAGGCTGCGCTATATCGGCCCTCAGCCGCAATTGTGAACAGCTCTTTATCTCTAATATTTTTACTAAGCGTTGATTTTAACCTCAATGTGCATGCGGGCGTGTCTATGTTTACGATTTCAAAAAGTAAATCGTTTGTCAGTACGAATTTTCAAGACTCTTGTTTAAACCCTCCACAATATCCATGGCTGTATCATAATGCCCGATTCCTAACGAAACATTTATGCTATAGAACCGTCCCTCACCGCACAGGGTTGAGCGTACAGTATTGTCTAAGATTATGCCTAATTTTTCGCATTCATCGGTGCTTCTAAGGATCAGAAATATGACCTGTGCTTTTTCAAGAGTTAAAAATTTGGTGGTTAACTGGAGTTCACATAACCCCACCTCATACGAATCACGACCCAATTCAATGGGTCCATGGAGCTCTGATACAAAGTTGGCTAGTGTGTTGTTAGGGTGTACAGACAGGGACGAGGAGGACGGGAGTGTGACGTAGAAATGGTTAGGAGCCATGTTGCATACTATTTAAGCTTCATTATTGCATCAGCTTTTATATAGGTGTTGAAGCTTTCTGGGTACCCTAGCCATTTCACCAGGTACATTTTTCTCTTTCCTGAACCTTTGCTTCCTAAAATTTTCTCAATTTTAAAACATTTTTTCCTAAATTAAATGCACTTTCTGCAATTCCTCGCGGTAAAAGCCTCCTGAGATTTCTTCCCCATTCAAATCTTCAACGTAATACATCATTATCTCACCTTTAGGTCTCATAGCCCTAACTTTAAAAATCTCACGTGTCCATCCTTGCTCAAAACCCTTTGCGAATTTATTTCCCGAACGCGACAGCCTTACATAATCATTGATTTTGAAGCGCGCAGAGTGTGGTGTGTTGGTGATCCATCTCTTCTCGGGAGCGTACCTCTTTCTAAAACTTCGTTAGGTGTTGTCCCAATCGTGCGATGGTGTGAGCGGTTGTAGGATGATGCCAATGATTCCAGAATGTCTAGAAATCTGTATGTGTTTTTATGTGTAAAATAGCGGTGCATGCGTTCCTTTATGGTACGTTGAACTCTTTCAGCTAAAGAAGCCTTATGTATAGAATTGGTTGTGTAATAGCTGATATTAAACTCTGTCAACATGTTCTGAAAAGCACGGCCTATAAATTCCTTCCCCATATCCGTACAAAAATAGCCAGGAACCCTGTTTTCTTTTAACATTAGCGTTTTGGTGGCTTTAGCAACTGTTTCAGGTGATTTATTTTTCAGAGGAACTAGCCACAGATATCTAGAGAATACATCTATTATGAATAGAATGTAACGGTAACCATCGTTATACACAGAATATCTTTGCATGTCTGTTAAATCTGCTTGCCAAATAGAATCAATCGAGGAGCCGTTGTCTTGGCTGTTTTAAACCTTTTTCTCACCGGCTTATGAAGCGTATAAGCGTCCTGCTCCCGCAAAAATCTCTCAACATCTTTTTTTCCTACTCCGTAAACACTTCTGTACAGTCTATCTACGCCGCCGTAGGAGGCTGGGTTAGAAATGTCATAATAGCGTTTACTTAATACGTTAGCCATTTGCGTATTTTAGAGGCACGTGGGTAGGGTTGACCGTTGTTTATCCTCTTCTTTCTCCTCTTCAAAGGTGTTACCGCCGGGGGTGACGGCGTCTTCAATTGTGCCACATGCGTTGCATGTTCCAAGTCTTTTAACCTGTTCAGATTTCCTATCAACGTTTTAGGGACATTTATTTGTTGTAGTCTTGCTTTAATATGCTTCCATCCTGATGGTGATGGCCTATCCCACTTTCTCACCAGATCATGGACAATGTCTACGATATTCGACCCCTGTACCTTTGATCCTTCCACAATGATCTCGCCTGTATCGGTCCATTGTATGGCTGGGTCCTCATTCAATAGATTATAAAGACTTAAACCTTTATTCCTCAATGTATGTGGGAGGGTGCTTTTTAATACATGCTCGATATGTTGTGTGGCTGATCCCTTAATCTTTGGTTGGTCAGCTGTATCGTCGGGTACAGGTCCTATGTCGCCATGTCCATCGTCCCCCGTGCTGTGCCTAATAACCACAGGAATCTCTGTCGGGTTCTTATAATTTTCGTACTCGTGAAGAAATTTCTGCAGAGCTTCTTGGTATAAGATTCTTTTCTCATCAGGTGTTTTTTCACTGTTTAATAGGGCTAGCAATTCGCTTTCCATTCTTTTAAGTCTGCTTTTACGGGGATCTAGATCCGTGTCTGGATTCCTTTGCAGTGAAGCGTACACCTCGTGTGGAATCACTACCACTTTCTTCATTATATTAATCTAGTCAGTAAAGGACCCAAAACTGAAAATAAGATGGGGAGAAATGACCCTCCTGTTTGTACAATAATTCGTTTTTTCTTCGCTACAGTTTGACTTTTACGAGCGAGTGCACGTATTATGTTCTTGTAACGGCGTAGGCGAGCCTTCTGAGATGGTTTCATTGATACATTGCAATTTATAACGTTAAGACAGATTTCACAGATGCATTTTAAAAAGTCGGAGATATTTTTAATAAACATCTGTGCATTGCCCGGGGCAGTCGATGATAGATTTTTATTAATTCACGGTATTTCTTTAGTCTCTTTGTCATTCTGGAATATACACCGTTTCATGCTCGTTTGGAAATATATTCGTTCTTAGAAGCAGAGCTGGGCATTTGCGGCATATTTTGCGGTACTGCGGTACTTGCGGTACCACCGCACTACCACCCCGGGCCCCCATAACGCAGTACCGCAAAGGATCGCTGAAAGTACCGCAGTACCGCTACCGCATTCAAATTTCCGCGTACCGGTTTGGTACCGGTTTGGTAGTGCAGCAGTACCGCAGTACCGCAATATGCCGCAAGTGCCCAGCTCTGCTTAGAAGCACCCTAAACGTGTTTCGCGGATGAAGGTCGCAAAGCAAATACCCGTAACGCGTGCTTGTAGCTTCTTTATGAACTTCCCAAAACTCCTTACGCTGATACGGGAACATTTGATTGGCTAATACCCCAATTTGTGATATATCTCTACGTTGTGCGAATATGACTACATATTGTGTATTTAACGACACATCGCGCATGTATCTATTTTTGAAAAATAGATTCTGATTGATGAAGAACACGCTTATGTTAATATGGTGGGAGAATACCGTAAATGTCTCGGCAAACGTTTTATCCATCTCCAACATGAGATCGTCAATTACAATGACTGTATGTTCCTTTCCCTTTCGAATAGCACCATATAACTTTATGCACAAATTTCGAGAACATCTCTCTTTTCTTTAATGATTTTAAGCATAAACACCGTTTAACCACATCCTGTAGGTCCAGATATAATACATGTGGATGGGCTCGTGAATCTGAATTTTTCTACAGAGTCCATTTCTAACACGTCACACTCCTAAGTGAATCATTTACAAAATATTGCAAATTTTGAGTGCTGTTCCTTATATTTTGTTTTCTTCTCCCACAGAACCGTGAATGACGATGAGGTACAGCACCCCATCATCGACATTACGGATGTCCCCGACGACAGTGTAGTTGTGATCACAGAATCATCCCCTGCCGATGAACCCTCACCAGCGATACCGGTAACACGTTCAAAGCGGAGGTATGATGAAGAGAACCCCACGTCAGGTATAAAGCGACCGAAATACGCGCCTGTTGTTAGCCAACCACCAGTAATAGAGCCCAAACCCTCAACTCTTACGCAACAAGCCCCCCAGCAGCACCTTCCGCCAATATATCCCCTTATTCATCCGCCACAGTTGCCCCCCGTTCTGTTGAGTCTACAATAATAGACTCCAGGCCCTCAACGTCTTACGCTGCCAACCCCACATCAGCATCTTCGGCCGATATAGCCCCTTGTCCATCCTCCACAACTGTCCCCCGTTCTGTTGAGTCTGCAATAATACATCCCCAAACCTCAACGTCTTACGCAACCAATCCCACATCATCCAATATAAACTCTTGCTTGTACATCCTCCACAGCGGTGACTCGTTCTGTTGAGGATGATATAACGTTTGAGTTGGTGCGCTCCGCAGCCCCCACCCAGCCTTGACTAGAAATCGGTATAGAGTCAGGGTCGACCCTAGAGCCATGTATAGCAAAGGAATTGAGCGCGGGCTACGCCGGGTTGTACAGCGTATTGTAGAGTTTGCTCTTTCAGAACCGCGACGAGCGTGAAGTCAGGACGAGTCTGTCCTTCGGATTCGGGTCAGATGACGGTGATGTAGATGATTATTGGGTAGTAGTGCCATTTAGACGTTTGGCGACTGAAGAAGTAGAATATATATTAGGACGTATAATGCAGGCCTCTCAAAGTAGTATAGCCTTCAATATGGACAACTTCACGGTAAATATTGATCGTGTATTCCGTGTTGCGGGTCATAGTGCCATACCGTATACTCTTAACCTCAATTCTCAAGCTATTTATAGACGGCATATAAACGTCGATGGTGGTTGCGGCTTTATAGCAGTAGTCTTGGCTCGCATGTTTACTGTAGAAAATACACGGGCTCAAAAAATGTGTAGAAAAGTGTTTCTACGAGAAAATAAATTTGTGTTAAAATTTAAAGATATTCTGTTTGTATAAATTAACATATTAATCCTTTAAAAGATATTATTCTGTTCAACTAAATTAAAATATGATTCCGTTACATTTTTAATGTTTGTATAGAGTGCCTCGATGCCCGCGGATTCTCTGCGCCTTTTCGATAAGCCTAACGAAAACTGTGTGCCACGTCTAATCTTAAACGGAGATTCCCAAATTGTAAATGTTCTTTTCAATTATTATAAATCACATCAAAGACTTAAGTGTAAAACTACAATTGTATAAATTCTTTTGCTAATATCCAATTATACCAATTCTCTCGTTAATATTTATTAGAGTAAGATTTTGCAAGTTTAATAGTCTTCTGTAACACGTGGCAACCATGGGTGTTTCTCCAGGACAAAAAGGAGCCCCTTGAGGAAGGCAACATGCTTTGTCAGTCTAACGCTCGCCTCAGCTTCTGACAGAGGGAGTAGAGTGTTCCGCCCGTGGGCCAGCCAGGTTTGGCTGGACCCCTCAGCTTATTTTGATGTAAGCATTTGCCCGTTAATAACTTCTCGAAGCAAGTGTTGTGTTAAGGGTGTTTATTAGTGATTTCAACTCTGTAGAAATAAAGGACTAACAAAGGAAAACTCGTCATTTTATATCCTTCCAACGGAGAACAGCATTCCCTTCTCTCAACGGACTGAGAGAGAGCGGACGCCATCAACCGAGGGTATAAATTGTTGTCTTCGAAATTCGCAGTCAGAATAAAATAATTAAACGGTATAAACTTCCTTGTGGGTGCGAGGAAGTGACATACCGAGAACACCTGTGAAACGTCGGAGATGGTGTAACGAAGCATATCATCATCACGCCGACATATGGCTGCCTACGGTCGTGGAACGTGCCCGTAAACTAGCTGTAGACTGTGAACTTGAATTTTACTGTAATATGGGCCCTAAAGAGCTGAGAATGGTAGCACAGGAAAAGAATGTTCCTATAGTTGTGTTTGGACTGGATGATCATCGTAGGACTGTGTATGTTTTTAAAAGCTGTGTGAGGGATCGTACAAGGCCCCTACTTATTTAGGTCTGTCAGGGGCACGTATCTCCCATCCGTAATATAAGGTGCCTTTACGCGAGTTACGATAAAAATCGAAAAATATGGACGGCATCATGATTTGTGTAAGGGGTGCCTCGAGTTTGCGGATGATATAGTGAAACATTGTAAAGAATGTCACGTGGTATGTGAACAGTGTTAAAAGCTCCAAATGTGAAAGCCGTGTAGTTGAAGCTGAGAAGAGGGATTGTATTGTGTTGTAGACGCACATTTTCAATAATAGCTGTTTTGATCTCCTAAATCAATTGGCACGTGCAGGAAAATGAGAATCTTTGAATGTGGTATGTTTCACACATGGATAATTGGGGAAAATTTAAGCACAAATGTGACGAAATTCACTGTCTTACATGCCAGGAGGAATATAAGGCGGATGGAGTAAAACATGTATGTTATATGAAAGACGCCAAGCCTAAAAACAAACCCTGTATAACTGTTACTACGATATGCAACATATACGAATGCTGAAACCAAAGAGGTAATTCCACATTTACTGTGAGCCAGACTATCTGCGATGAGTGTATGGAGATCGAATGTGACGAGTGCCCCAAATGCGTAAACGGACAAACGTTTTTAAAACGAATGTCCACGATACGTCCTGTGAAACTATTTGTGCCCTATATTGTCAAGTTAGCCGACAAGTTCAAGAAAATGACTGTGTATATTTTCGCCATAATGGTGCAAAGTTTGACACGCAGTTCCTTTAAAAGAGTTGCTTGAGCACGAATCCTCTGCTGATATTTACAGGTGATCCATTGAAAAGAGGCAACAAATTAATACAGATGCAAATAAGAGGTAATGTACAATTTAAAGACACTTTATTATTCACACCTTGTAAATTAGCAAAGCTACCCAAGATGATGGCGTAGCAGCTGAAGTTTCAAAAGGAGATTTTCCCTTACACTTTCCTCACTAGCGAGACTTTAAACTACGTAGGCCCACCACCACCCAAACATTATTTTAACTATGATTGTATGAGTGTAGATCAAGGGTCGGGGAACTTTTTTGGGTATTACTCAAAAATCTATTTGAGTAAAATGAAATTACCCCCAGACTTCAAAGTAAACAAAAACAAGCCAATTGCTCTTAAAATTGTTGCATATGGTGTACAAAAAATTCAAATTAAAAAAATGTTTATTGGATTCATTATTATGGAGAAATAAAAAAAGCCACACATGCTGGCATAAGAATAGCACACAAACAAAATTAGTAAAAAGGATTGAAGAACTGAAGAATTTCATTCAAAACATCTCCACTTCAGGTTTTGGAAAAATCATGCTGTTTCAGTTTTGACACAACAACATCAAAATCAGGACGTAAATTCGTAATATTCTAAAATTTAGAATAACGCCACATTTATGTAACAAAATAAAATAAAAATATATGAAAAAAAATATCAGCACAAAGTGTCAAGCACTAAAGCACCTCTTCGTTTCATGATACCATACACACGACTGAGGCTCTGAGGGAAGTGTCTCTCACCGCACGCATTACCCCCAAAATTTTTAAATTTATCCCATTTGGGGTAATTTACCCCTGTTCCCCGACCGCTGGTGTAGATGAACGTGAAGACTTTGATCGATACTACAACAGTTTTAATGAACGTAATCCTTATAATATAGCTGATGAATGTGAGCGTTATTGCGTGAATGATGTGCGAGTGCTTAGAGTATGTTTCCAGGCCTTTAGAAGGATGTACATAGGCCGTTTCAAATGCGATCCGCTGCAAGTCGCAACCACCATCGCGTCATTATGTTTTACGGTGTTCAAAAATAACTTCATGCCTAAAGCCACCTTAGCCATTATTCACCGAAACAACCCCCGCAGTTACGGCCACAAGGCTATTTACTGGCTCATACACCTACAGCAACAGACAGGTGTATACATAAAGCACGCCCGCAACACGGGTGAAGTGCCCATTAAGATTAACGGTCGTGTTTTTTGGGTTGATGGGTTAAGTGAAAACCGTGTCACTGGTGTGAAGACTGTGTACTCCTTTAACGGATGCTGGTGGCATGGATGCCCCCGTCCTGAGTGCGGAATCGCCGGAGATATCCACGGTAGATCTCCTGCCGACTGTCTTGCATGGACCCGCACCCGCGATCAACTTATAGGATCCCAGTTCACTCACAAAGTCTTGTGGGAGCATGAATATGATGCACGGATGGAGACAGACGAGGTGTACCGTGAGGAAATAAACACGATCAAGCGTTCAATGGTGCTGGATCCTCTCAAATGTGGTGATAGCTTGTTTGGAGGACGTACAAATCCATTCAGGCTATACTTTCCACCTACGGAGGGTGTGAAGCTCCATTACTACGATTTCTGTTCTTTATACCCATACGTGATGAAGAACAATCCGTACCCCGTGGGCGCTCCTGAGAAACTGGTGGGACCTAACCTGCCCTCCATCAATGAATTTTCAAGAAATTTGAATGATCGTTACTTTGGGCTCTCTTTCGTAGACGTACTCCCCCACGCAATTTATGGATGCCAATCTTACCCGTCGTTATCGACCACAAGCTCATGTTTCCCCTGTGCGTGAAGTGCGCGGAAGAGAATAACGGTAATTGTAACCATATACCCCACCAGCGTAAGATCAGAGGCGTATATACAAGTCCTGAGCTGGCCCTAGCCGTACGCCATGGGTATAGAATACTGAAGATACATGAGGTGTGGAGGTTTCAGAAGCTACCCAACCTTTTCACACCATATATAAACGCATTTTTGAAGGATAAGGTTGAGGCATCAGGGTATCCGCGAGGAGTTGATACCGAAGATGAAAAGTCTGCCTATATTCAACGTTACCGCGACCGCGAAGGTATACAACTTGATCGTGCCCAAATTGCAAAGAATCCTGGCAAGCGCTTTAGTGCAAAGTTGTGTCTAAACAGTCTATGGGGAAAATTTGCACAGAATACCGGCAAAGGGAACATTCATTTGGCACAAAGTTATAGTGAAGTCTGGGATTATGCCAATGCTCCCGATAAAGAGGTCATGGAGATCGTGAATGTAGGTAATACTTACATAATAAAGTACAACAACACTGAATTGGCCACAGATACCTCAAGGGTTACAAACATACCTGTGGCCAGCTTCACAACAGCCTACGCCCGCATAAAACTTTGGGGTCTATTGCATTCTCTTGGGCGGAGAGTATTGTATGCCGATACAGATAGCGTGATATTCACAGAGAGGGAGGGTGAATACATGCCTGCTATTGGGGAGTTCCTCGGCGAGCTCACTGATGAGATCAAGGATGAGTATGGGGACAACGCATACGCCGACTCTTTTGTCTCAACAGGACCTAAAACTTATGGGGTACGGGTGAGGGTGGGGGAGGATATGAAATATATCGTGAAGGCAAAGGGTATTACGCTCAACCATGCGAATCGGCGGGTTGTTAACTTTGAATCGTTGAAGGATCTAGTGTGTTTGGACGATGAGAGCGATCGGCCTCCCCAACTAACTGTAGGCACCCACAATTTTCGGGCGCAGAAGCTGGGGGGCGTGAAGGAACTTAGGGGAACGAAGGTGTGCCGTAACACCTATAGGAAACGTTACCAGTTACCTGGTACCTATGATACCGTACCCTTTGGATACCATAACCTTTGATGCGTCTATTGTTAACTTACTTATCACACGTATTTGTAAATATATATGTCTTGTATATAATCTTTGATGTATCTATTGTTAACTTATTTATTACACGTATTTGTAAATATATATAACTTGAATATCTCGTTTATTAAATAAATCATGTTTCAATTAGCGTTTCACTTTCTCCTTGTGTGTGTGTGGTTGTGTGTGTGTGTGTGGTAATGCACACTGTAAGACCAGCAACGTGAGTCATGCTACTATCTGGGATTCCCTGCGTGGTCAGTTGACTGCAGTAAGCCCTTGAGCTCAGACGTGTATTCGCCGCGTAGAAGAAAATGGCTACCTTTAATATTGCTTGTTCAACGTTTATGAAATGGTATTCAGCAAAGTGTCAAGATGTGGTGGATACCGAAAAACTTCCTATTCCCCCTCCTTTGCCTCTTTTAAAACCACATTGGATCGTGCGAAGGAGCAAGATGTACAAATACTCTATGGTTATTCTGGTGAGAGCGTTGTAGGCTTTCGTTGCACAGACGATGTATTGAAGTATGCTGTAGACCTAAGCTTTATAAAGTCTCACATATACCGTGAAGTAAAAGAAACAACGCGTGCAGAAGAGAAGCAGCAGATATGGATAGTGAGTCTTGTGGATGGGTGGTGTGACAAGCGGTATTATGTCATGTTACACCATGTCGATTACTCATACCCTACGACTGAAAATGTGAATCTCGTCATCATGGAGAATCTTAAGTATTTTTATCACTATATTAATGTATATCATGATGAGGTTCGTAGTGAGGTTGTGGCTAGTGCCCTGCGTGAGTTTTTAGCAGACTTTAGAGACGAGTATCGTTTGCTAGGCAAAAAGGAAAAATATGGGCATATGTTCCTCTCAAATAGTGCGCCGGAGTGTGAAGATGTTTAGGAGAGATAAAACATTATAAAATGTGCCTAGTTCGTGAAATTACCTGAGGGAAACTGTCTGGTGCGTATTCTGGTAGTGATAAAACGTTAAAACCGAAATTAATTCTTGTACCGGAAAAAAACACCTACCCAATATAATGGGGTACAACAATTCGATCAGCGCCGCACACATTTCATTAGATTATGGTGCGACTCGCACCTCACGGATCATACGAGTTCGAACAAACCCATTCACGTATCATCAGGGTGAGTCAACCCCATCGAACCGTTCCTGCCTACCTGCGTGCCTCACGCGGCTCATAGTTATCTCAGAGCTTGAACCGAGTGGACGTGCGCTCCTCGAATACGATGGAACTTCCTTTGAGCAGCATTCTCAACGCCTCGTACGATGTGTCCGTGACGAAATCGTTGCGCGTGTTCAGGCGTAAATCCGGTGCCGTTAGCTATGTACTGGAAACGGAATGTAGACAAACAAACAAACGGAATGTTGTTTATTTAAGTGTCGAGGAGATGAATAGAATCTTCGTGATAGTTGAGAAGTGGAGTGAAGATCGTTATAAAATACCTGCTAACGTAGGTACAAGAAGAGAGCAGATTAGTGACGACCCCTCATACGCCGTTGTATGTACGTTGTGTATAAATAACGATCGGCCATGCATTGATATACGGCTGATGTGGAAGAATGCTTCTGATAATAACGCTCTTGTTCCTACGCGAAACCGTTTCATCCTCGACAGAATGTTTGAAATCGTCGGATTCCGCAAGCTGAAACCTATATTAGACGCGCGTGTTACGGATATGCTTTATTTTGATACAGTACTTGAATACGCATACACCGCTCTGCTCGATGGGTTTACC
Organism: Bathynomus jamesi; assembly: GCA_023014485.1. Lineage (NCBI taxonomy): Eukaryota > Metazoa > Arthropoda > Malacostraca > Isopoda > Cirolanidae > Bathynomus > Bathynomus jamesi. The sequence continues at coordinate 1,312,209 of JAJOZX010000362.1, read as the reverse complement.
GAGTGTAGGGCTGAACAAGGTGAGAATGGTCTAGAGCTGGACGTTTATTTAAAAAGTTTAGACTCTTTGAAATATCATGAACTTTGGTACAAAGCAATTGATCGGTACAAGGCTGAGCTCACCTACATCGTTCACCCTGAAGAACTATTTCTTTATATAACGAGCAGTTGTCGTAACGACTTAGAAGATTATTTCAATTGCCGCTATGTTGAGTGAAGATGAGTTCACGATTGAAAAGCTCGCGTCGGTAGAAATAAACCCTCGATTGGAAAGGCGTGTTTATAAACTTGTGTTTAATAATGTGGCTAACGATGAACTCTTTGTGCGTGCTTTTGATTGTATTCTAGACGTATTTAAAGATAACTTACCAACCGGTTGTAAAGTGGGAACAAAAATAGTACTGAACGATATGAAGGCCCTTCATATCGAGTACAGGTTTCCCTATACTTTAAGCGGTGAAATATTATTAAACCGCGTATACTGCGTAATGCAGAGCAATATGATGTAATTGTAGACTCGATTAAGTGCAAGTTTAGTATTTTGAAAAAAGTGAAATGTATTTATATATTTAACATATTTGAGTGTGTGTGTGTGTGTGTGTGTGTGTGCTTATTGATGGCTATACGATTTCTTATTTTGCGCGGTAGAAGATAAGTGTATGTATTTATTTATTTAGTTGTGTGTATATATTTCTGCTATGTTGATGGTTATATTATTTCTTATTTCTTATTTTTGTTTTGATCATTCCAATGTATATTTATTTTTTATATATCTCCATAATATTATTGTGTGTATATATATATATATATATATATTTCTCCTGTACTGTTATACTGACGGATATATTTTTTGATTATATGCATATTCCTCGTTCATATTTCTTAAACTATTATTATTTTTAATTGATCATTCAAATGTATATTTATTTTCTATATATTTATAATAAACAGAATGATGTAATGTTGTTTTATTTAATTCTTTTGGTTGTAAACAATTATACCAAATGGCTGGTTACGCCTTCTAAACCTACTAGCGGAATTCTAAGCCAACTTTTAAGAATTAATTAAATAAATGGTCCAATCTGGCAACCTAATAATGTATACCTGAACAATTAAAATAAAAAGTGGTATCTGGCAACTCTCCACAATAATGTATACCTGAACAATTAAAATAAAAAGTGGTATCTGACAACTCAACCTGAACAAGCCATTTACGCCTTCTAAGCCAACTGGCTGATTAGGGGTCTATAAGAGGACGGCGGATCGGCTGAAGTCTTAGTGTGCACATGGCAGGAGCCAGGTGAACACCTCTTCCTTTCTCTCCTTCTTCTGTCTTTCTCTTGGGGGATAACGCCGCCTCCAAGTTTCATGACCCCTTGTTGCACCTGCAGCATCCCCCCACCCCTTTGCAACATTGAGTTGTTGCATACCCACCCCCTTTTGCAACATTGATCATTATATCTTGCAACATTGCAACATTCCTGCACTCTACCTTTTTGCGGCTATACTACTCTCGATCTGTAAGCGAAGTACAGTAGAGACACTTAGGTCGGGAGTTCGAACGCCGATGATGCTGGTAATAATAATACAGAAGTTAGAGCAATGGGCTGCATTAGGTGACCTGAGTGCCGTGCCAGTTTCTGACCCTCCTCATTGATTATATTAAACCCTAATAGAAACAGGGTGTTTCTAACAGTATTCACAATACACTTTTGATGATGATGTATTTTGGGGATTGTTTAACCTCCTTCGTAACGACAAAGGTCAAGTGACGGATGGAAACCTAGAGCTTCATGTGGGAACTGAACCACAGGTCGTTAAGTAATTTGGACGCGGCAATGGTCTCCCATCCAACTACTCTCCAGACCCAGTGTTGCTTAACTTCGCTGACCGACTGGAACCGGTGTTGCGACTTGGCTACGATAAAGTAAACCAGAAAAGCGGTTAAACATACATTTGAACATAATGGGAAATCATAAAATTGAGAATCGAATTCCCGACACTGATGAAGATACAAAGTATAATACAAGCAATTGCAAAACATTTTTTATTCTTACCGATTTCCAAATATCTACTTTTTCCTCAGTTTAGACGCTTTTAGTTCAGTTTGCGCTTTCTACTAGGCCTTCGTCGTTGGTCTCTTTTATTGTCTTACACTGTTTTCGCCATGCTACAAAGATGAATTTTTTTTACTCCTAATTTTTTTTATCCTCATTCTACCAACAATTACGCTTCCATTTAATAATCAAATCAATCCTGCTCTTAAATTTCGCTATCGTTCTCTGGAGAGATGATTGCGATAGTGTTGTTGCAGGAAAAGGTTTACATGAAGGGGTATATACAGTGCGAGCAGATGTACAGGGTGAGAGAAAGGTCTTTAAGGATTTTATACATACAACTATTTAGTTAACAACATTATACAGATAAGTGTTCAAATGATGAAACAAATCAAACAAAATGTCTATAAGAATTTTATTCATACAAATATTTTGTTAAATTGTAATTTAATCCTCAAAGAGTTCTCCATCTGCTATGATACATTTGTGGATTCTCTCTGTGAAACTCTTCGTTGTTCTTCTGAACATATCGAGTGGGATCCTTTTCAGTTGTTCATCTATTCTGCGGCCAAGGCCATTCACATTTGGGTAGATGAAACCAGGAGTGTAGAGTTTGTCACGTAATAAGCCCAAAGCCAGAAATCACGTGGGGTTAAATCAGGTGATCTGGCTGGCCACTCGATGGGACCTCGCCCACTAACCCCATTTCCTTCAACGTTCGTATCCAGAATCTCACGGGCAGCTGCAGAGTAATGTGGCAGCGCTCCATCATGTTGATAAAGCTATTTCCAGCTAACACCATTAGTAAACTGTGGCAAAACTTTGTCTCTCAGTACTTGGCAATAGCGTTTTCCATCCATCGTATCTCTCGATATATCAAAGTAAAAGAGTCCTGCATAACCACTGCACGTCCAAACTGTTAGTGCAGCCGTTTTAACGGGTTCACCTTATCATATTTTGGGTTTTTTTTTCGCCCAGTAGTGAACGTTGTGTTTGTTTCCTTTACTCGTTAAACCGAAGACACATTCATCTGAAAATTTGATATTTCCAAGGAAATCTGGTTCAGTGTTGAACTTCTGTCTCATTAAATGCAAAAAACTTCGCTTTTTCTACGTGAAGGTCAAAATATGACAATAAAAACCCACTCTAATAGACAGAGTTTATTTCCACAACAGTTTCGATGCCTACTGGCATCCTCTTCGGGTGGATACAGAAAAACGAATGAACCAAAAACAAAAGGGGAAACAGTCCAGGGACCATTAAGAAATTCGCACCTAGGTTAGATCCCGTTCTCCCGACACTGGAAGGGCATTTTTATTAAAGGGACCCGCTTATAAGTACATTCGCACAAATTTAAAACTATCTTCTTGTTCTATACATACAGATTCTATTATTTTTTTTTTACATAATTATTACATTTATTATTAAATTTATTGCATTTAATATTGCATTATTATTTATTACAGAAATTATAAATTTATTATTACATTGATTATTACATTGTTGTTTATTATACAGAAATTATAAACCGAAAAACGAATGATAAAGGCGAGAAGGAAACAATCCAGAGACCATTAAGAAATTCGCACCTAGGCTAGATCCGGTCCCCCCGACCTCAGAAGGGCATTTTTATTAAAGGGTCCGCTTATAAGTACATTCGCACGAATTAAACTATCTTCTTGTTCTATACATACAGATTCTATTATTTTGACATAATTACTGCATTTATTATTGCATTTACATTTTTTAACATTTATTATTATTACCTTTACACTAATTATTACATTTTTTTTATTAACCTTTATTATTACATTTATTGCATTTATATTTATTTCCACATTTATTACTTCCATTATTACATTTACATTTACGTTTATTATTCCATTTACACTTTACTGAAAAAAAAAAAAACGAATGAACCAAAAGCTAGTAAGGAAACAATCCAGAGACCTTTAAGAAATTCACACTTACTGTAGGTTAGAACCCGTTCACCCGACTCCGTAAGAGATTTTTTGACCAAGAATCTCATTAAAGGGTCCAACTTATAAGTACCTTCGCACAAATTAAAACTATCTTCTTGTTCTATACATACAGATTCTAATATTTTGACATAATTACTGCATTTATTATTACATTTACATTTTTTAACATTTATTATTATTACCTTTACCCTAATTATTAAATTTATAATATTACCTTTATTATTACATCCGTTGCATTTATATTTATTTCCACATTTATTACTTCCATTATTACATTTACTAAAGGCGAGTAAGGAAACATTCCATCCAGAGACATTTAAGAAATTCACACTTAGGTTCGAACACGTTCCCACGACTCCGTAAGGGATTTTTTGACCAAGAATCTCATTAAAGGGTCTAACTTATAAGTACCTTCGCACAAATTAAAATTATCTACTTTTTCTATACACACAGATTCTATTATTTTTCTTTTGACATAATTATTACATTTATAAAGTACCTTACTTGATTCCCAATCTATAGCATGATTATTTTGGCTGGCGTGATAAAAAATGGCATTATTAGTATTACAACTTCTGAAGGCATATTTGTGTTCTTTAATACGGGTTTCAATATTTCTTCCAGTTTCTCCCACGTATACTAAATCACAACTTTTACAGGGAATGCTGTAGACACAGGCTTGTTCCTCTTTTGCAACGTTATTCCTAACCAATTTACTTTTCACGGTAGACGAATATTTGAACGCCAAAGCAAACTTAAAATCTTTCGTCAACGGTTTTACTCTTTCTAAGCCGGCAATGTAAGGCAAACTCACATATTGTTTTTGGTTAACTGAAGGTTCCCGAGGGGCATAAAAAGATTTTCTGGCTTTAAAATACTCCTTTCTGATAAACCACTCGGGATATTTTAAATCCTTAAAAATGTTCCAAATCTTTGAATTTTCCGGGTCCAGCAAATGTGGGCTACAAATCCTGAGTGCTCTTAGAAACATGGAAGAATAATTGAGCTTTTAACCCATTCATCATGATATGAAAATAATGAATGTACGAATTACAATGAGTAGGTTTTCTATAAACCGTGAAATTGGGCTTTCCGCTTTCGTTAATGACCAAAACATCTAGAAAAGGTAATTGTTTGTCGTTCTCCCATTCATATTTAAATTTAATAGAGGGAACAAGATTATTTAATGACTGAAAGAAAGTGTCAAAGTTGTTCCAGTGGTCAGGCCAAAATGAGAAAATATCATCTACATAACGAAACCAAATTTTTTTTTTTTCGGTAAAATGTAAATGGAAAAATAAACGTAAATGTAAATGTAATAATGGAAGTAATAAATGTGGAAATAAATATAAATGTAATAATGGAAGTAATAAATGTGGAAATAAATATAAATGCAATAAATGTAATAGTAAAAGTAATAAAATAAATGTAATAACACTGTACAACAGTGAAAAAAAAATGGAAATGAGATCGTCATTTTTATGGCTAATTATATGCGTAGATTGCGAAAATAACACTCATTTATTTGTACCACCCACCGATTTTATGAAAATTACCCTATTTCATTGTATCATTTTGAGAACCACTGGTTCTCTGAACGCACCTTTTACATTTTGATCAGTCGTGCATATGCTGTGGTGGTGGTGTTCGGCTCTGTGTTTCCACTTTGATTTTATGAAAAATTTCTTTCATTAATCATTTAAAACAAAATTGTCAGCCATATTTTATCATAAATCATTGCTATAAGTGAGTATTATTGAATAACAGCTATCAAATTATGTATATTTCACCGACAACGTCTATATTGTGTGAAATTGTAAATTGATCGATCATTTTCTTATTTTACAGGTTTTTACTGATGTTATGCTACAATGTCTAGATCAGTGGTATTCAAACTTTTTCCTTGGCGTACCCCTTTAGTTTGTTTTTTTATTATGGCGTACCTCCTCCCCCTCAGTTTCCAAAATAAAAATGTTATTATACAATTTACACAGAATATGAAACTATCAAACGATCTTTATTTACGACCACCTAATTATTAGATATATATATATATATATATATATATATCATAGCATTTTAATTATACAATTTACATTTTACACAACTTAAGCAATTTACACAAATTTTAACTCAGGCAAATATTAGAATCTAATACAGTTAATTAGAAATCGTCTGAGCTTTTAAAATATATATTTTAAATACTTACAAGTAATTAATGCGATGGGTGGGACTGTTTGTCACTAGCAAGTTGTTCTATTCGCGGATGAACATTTGTGAGTGCCATTATGAGGCAAGCTTCTGGATGTAGGCGGTTTCTTTCTTTCGACTTGATAGCTGTCAGTGCCGAAAATCCCTTTTCACATAAATAGGTGGACGGGAATGGAAGTAGTTTGTTGATAGCAAATTCACTTAATTCTTTGTATTCAGTATGGGCCAATTTCCAAAACTCGGAGAGAGAAAAGTCATTGAATTTATGTTTAATTGAGCTGTCAGCTGCCAATTCAATCATTTGTTCTTTTAAACGAGCGGGAAGCTCCGCATTAGACACAGCAAGGTTCGAAAACGGATTCGTTATCCATTCACTTTGTGGGGAATCTCTATTAATACATGGAAAGTAATGCAAAAATGATTCACGAAGGCTCACTAAATGCTGCTTTATAATATTCATAAGTGAGTCACTGACAAGAAACTCGTTTTCGTGACAGAATTCGCTGAATATTTGGAAAGGTGTGGTATTATTGTCTTCTATGCACTTTATCCAGTATAAAACTTTCCCAAAAAATCCCTTGACTTTTTCTTGTGCCTGCAATATATTTTTGTCATACCCCTGAAGTTGAAGATTAAGTTCGTTTAATTTGGTGAATATATCTGCCAAATAACTCAGTTTACAAAGCCACTCCTCATTTTCTATAAATTTTAATAAGTCTGAATTTCGGCTGTTAAGTAAACTTCTCACTTCATTCCTAAGCTCAAAAAGTCGTGTTAATACCTTTCCTCGTGAGAGCCAGCGCACTTCAGTGTGCAAAAGCAACTGAGTATGATTTTTGCCCATCTCCTCACAAAGAATTTTAAAGAGGTGTGAATTCACTGCTCGAGACTTGATATAATTTATTATTTTTACAGCATCGTACGATTCGTACCAATTTGTACCAATATCGGGTAATTTAATAATAATTTAAATGAAATATTAAAATATAAAAATATAAAATAATTAATATTAAATAATTTAATAATAACTTGTACCAATGTTGAGTTAAATTTATAATTAAATATTAATAATATAAATAAATTATTATAATATATATTTTCAAAAAAAATTTAAATGGTAGATGATAATTATAATTGTATAAATTCATTTTATAATTGATTAACCAACTTGCTTGTTTTTGCAGCAGAGCTTACGTACCCTCAGGAAACCCCTCGCGTACCCCGGTTTGACTACCACTGGCCTAGAGAGTGCAAAAATTCGCCAGACAGTTTTTGTTATATTTGTGGGACATTAACGTTAAAACAGTATAAAAGGAAGTTGACTTCTCATGTGAAAAAGCTTTATGAATTATACTTCGCACGCAAAGTTGGTGATCAGAACAAGCACTGGGCGCCTCATATCTGCTGTGTTAGATGTACAAGCTCGTTATCTGTATGGTTCAAAGGCACCGGTCCTGGTCTGGGATTCGGTGTCCCAATGGTATGGAGAGAGCCGCTGGACCATTCAACTGATTGCTATTTCTGCTTAACGAACATCACAGGTTTGAATCCTTTATTTTTCTGAATATACGTCAAATTTGGTGTTTTTAGCACATTTTAGCATATCCTGCTCTGCATAATGTATTACACAATTATGCTATCTTAAGTAGTCAACAATGTCTGTTGTCTCACATTACAGGTTGCAACAGAAAAGGGAAAAAGGCTATAGTCTACCCAAATCTTCGTTCTGCTATGCGTCCTGTGGAACATTCTACAGATATACCCATCCCTCGTCCTCCAGCTGAAATGTCGACCGATAACACAGACTCTGACAAATCGGAACCAGACGGCGAATGCTATGAAGCTCAAGTCGAGTCCAAGAAAGAACAACATCTTATCACGCATCCTGAACTCAGTGATTTGGTCCGTGATTTAATACTTACCAAGCAACAAAATGAACTGCTGGCCTCACGTCTACAAGAATGGAATCTGCTGGCGGAAGACGTACGAATTACAGCATTCCGAAAGCGCTCCTTGGATTTGCAGGAATATTTCACAATGAAGAACAATCTTTGTTATTGCATTGATATACATGGTCTGTTCGATGCTCTGGGTTTGTGTTATGAACCGAATCAGTGGAGATTATTCATTGATGCATCTCTGTACAGTCGTTAAGGGTGTACTGCTACACAATGGGAACACAATGCCTTCTGTTCCGATCGCTCATTCAGTCGTCTTGAGAGAAATGTATGACAATGTTGCTTTTATTCTGGACTTTATAAAATACAATGAACATGAATGGCTTATCTGCGCAGATTTGAAGGTTGTGGCTATTCTCAATGGATTGCAAACTGGCTATACGAAATACATGTGTTTCCTATGTAAGTGAAATAGCCGAGCAAGGTCTGAACACTACACACGCTCAATATGGCCGCCGCGAGACAATTCCTCACCTGGATCTCACAATGTTATTCACGAACCACTAGTACGAAAGGAAAAGGTTATCTTGCCGCCACTTCACATAAAACTAGGGCTGATGAAACAATTTGCAAAGGCGTTGAAACAGGATAAGCCTGCCTTCAAATATCTAAAGGAAGCGGTGATGGATGAGGTTGAATTGGCAGCCTGGCGTGCATTCAAAAACGTGTGCAGCGGTCTACTAGGAAAGACTAAATACGACAACTATGCTGCACTTGTGGATCAACTTATCAACTCATACCAACGTCTCCGATGTAAGATGTCATTGAAAATTCATTTTTTGCATTCACATCTCTCATTCTTTCCGGAAAACGCATCTGCTGTTAGCGACAAACACGGGGAGAGATTCCACCAGAATATAGCCACAATGGAGAGCCGATACAAAGGGAAGTGGAGTCCTGCTATGCTGGTCGATTTCTGCTGGAATTTAAAACGTGACCAACCAGAAGCATCACACAAACGCCAGCATAAATAGAAATAATGAGTTACAAACTATAATACGAGAGTTTTATGTTAATTTTGTGCATATATGTTGACGTATAGTAATAATTAAACTGTTCCATATGATAAAGCCTATCTGTTTATCAATATATTCTTATTTTTTAGTATGAAGATTTTAAGCAGTAATTACAAAAAAACGTGACGTGATGGAAAAAAACTATTTTCAGATTTGGAATCAGCACACTCGAAATATTAAGAATGACCGAATGTTATTCCCGTTTTTTTTCTGAACCGAAAATTTGTTGTACAGTGTAATTAGTGTAAAGGTAATAATAATAAATGCTAAAAAATGTAAATGCAATAATAAATGCAGTAATTATGTCAAAATAATAGAATCTGTATGTATAGAACAAGAAGATAGTTTAATTTGTGCGAATGTACTTATAAGCGGGACCCTTTAATAAAAATGCCCTTCTGGGGTCGGGGGAACGGGATCTAGCCTAGGTGCGAATTTCTTAATGGTCTCTGGATTGTTTTCTTCTCGCCTTTTTCATTCGTTTTTCGGTTTATAATTTCTGTATAATAAACAACAATGTAATAATCAATGTAATAATAAATTTATAATTTCTGTAATAAATAATAATGCAATATTAAATGTAATAAATTTAATAATAAATGTAATAATTATGTAAAAAAAAATAATAGAATCTGTATGTATAGAACAAGAAGATAGTTTTAAATTTGTGCGAATGTACCTATAAGCGGGTCCTTTTAATAAAAATGCCCTTCCAGTGTCGGGAGAACGGGATCTCACCTAGGTGCGAATTTCTTAATGGTCCCTGGACTGTTTTCCCTCTTGTTTTTGGTTCATTCGTTTTTCTGTATCCATCCGAAGAGGATGCCAGTGGGCATCGAAACTGTTGTGGAAATAAACTTTGTCTATTAGAGTGGGTTTTTATTATCATATTTTGTCTCATTGTTTCAGCAAACTGCAGCCGTCTATCAGAATTATCGTCGTATATAAGCTGAGAGTAAATGGGTTTGTAATCGTGGTACTCATGTGATTTCAATATTTTTGCTACTGAACATTTGAAAATACCCAATTCCTGTGCGACTTTTCTTGTTAAACTTGTTGGATCGACTTGAAAACTGGGCAGGACATTTTCTTTGTTGTTGTCTCCTGTCGCTGTTACTGGCTTTCCCCTTCTTGGACGATCTTTTACCAGGCTCTCTGTTTCCAAAAGTTTGAGCTTCCAGTATTGAAGAGTGGTTGCATTTGGTAGTGGTTTATTATATTTTTCTTGAAATAAACGGAAACTTTCTTCAAAATTATTATAGAAATAGCCCACGATACAAGATACACTTTTTCTTCATTGCTTTATTCCATCCTTACTGACATGGCGTTGACTGGGTCTAAGTCGCTAAGGCCCAGGGCCTTCCTGTTCTAGCCTGCAGTGTATCGCATGCACTGCAGTGATATCATTGGAATTTATTTATTATTAACAAATTATTTGTATGTATAAAATCCTTAAAGACTTTTGTCCCACCCTGTATATGTGAAACGCTCTTTGGGCGGGGATGGGCCACTTCAGCGCCGCCACTTCAGCGCCGACGTTTCAGCGCCGCCATTTCAGCGCCAGGCCACTTCAGCGCCAGACTATTCAGCGACGGGCCCTTTCAGCGCCGGTCATTTTCTCTGTTGTTTTTATTGACTATACTTGTTTTGACTTTACTTGTTTTATTAACATTACTTGTTGTTATTAACTTTGTATAATGTTGGTTTGGTTTTGGTTATGGTACTTTATTTTCCTTCCATTATAAAAAAAATTAGTGTTGGGATTAGGTTAGGTTAGGTTAAAAACAGCCCGTCGCAGGCGTTAGCCGTAGTTAGCCGGCTTCAAGTTAGGTTAGGTTAGGTTAGGTTAGGTTAAGAATATTTATTCATATAACTAATGATGTAATTTCAGAATATTTTGCTCCCAACACTTATATCATTTTTCCTTTTTTTATTTCAGAATTTGTGAACCCTTTATTTTCCTTCCATTATAAAAAAAAATTAGTGTTGGGAGGATAATTCAAAAGTACCAGAATTGTTTCTGAATATGGGAACAGAAATGAAGTAGAGTACCTGCGTGCAATTGGGCACAATTTATCAAACTAAAATGAAAGCTAACCCTTTGTTTTAGACAATTTTAAATAGAATGTTTTTACTAATAATTTTGAATTAAATAAATCAATCTCTTAAATAAATATTATTTTTAAAATAAATTACTGTAATTAAATAAATTCTTTAAAAAAAAAAATTGAATTAATTATTTTCATTAGATATATCGACCCTTAGCCTGCACATTTTATTGAGTTGTCTTGAAACTATTGTGGCGGGCGCTGAAAGGGCCCGTCGCTGAATAGTCTGGCGCTGAAGTGGCCTGGCGCTGAAACGTCGGCGCTGAAGTGGCGGCGCTGAATCGTACGGTATGCCTTTGGGCATGATAGTTCACTATTAAAAGTGAAAGCAGCTGAGATGAATAATTTAAAAATCATGATTGGTGGAAAAACGAATTGACCATACAGAAATGAAAATGTTCGGGAAAGGGGTGGAGTGAAAAAGTCACTGGAAGTATGAAAACAGAAGGTACTACGCTGTATTGGTATGGTCATATGGAGATAACGAGAAATGACAGAATTATCAAAAAGGCGTTTATACTAGCAAGTGCGTAGGTGTGTAGATGTGAAAAGTAGAGGAAAACTGCGTAAAAGATGTAAGGATGCAATTAGTAAGTGTTTGAATAAACGGGGAGTTGATATAAATGCGTAACGGGAGTTAACGAGAAACAAAGAGGAATGGAACCGGTTTGTGGGATTTGTAAATGGAAACATTAGTGTTACCTGACGTACCACCAGAGCAGTAGTTTCCAGCTTTTCCTTCTAAAACTTGCTAAAATAATTTGCGTTACCATCTGATCTTCCTTCCCGGCCCCTAAAAGAAACTTAAAAGTGTTTTGCTCACAAGAAATTGCAAATTTCCGAAGAAATATTTAATACTATATACTGTAGTGTTAAACTAAAAACTTTATCATTGTTTGAAAACACACACACACACACACACACACACACACACACACACACACACACACACACACACACACAATTTAAAAAATTCCAAAACAAACAATTGAACTAAAATAAGTGAATTTACAAAATATTTTACAACACTACAATAAGGTCATGAAAGCAATAAACTGTCAGATTATTATAAACGAACTTTATTTCCCCATTCAGTTAAAGTTAGAGGAAACAGCCGCCACATTCCCTCCCAGATATCACATGGACGAGACATGAGAATCAATCTGCCCCTTAAAGCCACTTCCCCACACTTCCGGACCGTTTTACGTAGGTTATAATCCTATATATAGACACCTAAATAGTTATAAAGTAATTTTATAACTACTTATTATCTGTAAGGGCCATATTTCCTGATGAGGAATTCAGGTACAAAACCATTTAAGGACCATAAATCCTGAAGGTGATTCTAATAGTTTTTTAATGTGTATATATGTTACGGCCTTTTGCGAAATCGGTCTTTTTGCGTAAAGATCGGCCTGTTTGCATAATGGCATTAAATGCCAGGCCACTTTGCAAACAGGTCGGCATAGTGGCCATTTTGCAAAATGTCTGGGAATCCTGCCGGCCACTTTGCACACCTAAAAAGCAGCATTCGTACGTGTTATCCCAATTCAAAGAACATCTAAATCCGGATTCGTTTTCGCGCAATTTTCGTTGGTTTGAATTATAGGCAACTCCAGTTATTATTAATACAGGTGCATGATTCCTCAGGAGCAAGATGCACCACAAGTTTGCGGTTCCTCCCAAAGGTAGCACAAATTTACCTGTATCAATCACAGTCACACTCGTACTACCTCAGTCTTGCTCTATACAAAGTAGACCAAAACCACAAGTATTTTTACAGGTATTTGCAAACCTTCCGTATACAGACCTCTATTTTAACATATTCATTTTCTGTTTAGTTTGTCACCATCAGAGTTCACCCGTTTTTTCTTCCATTGAATCTCGCCATTCAAAGATCCTAGTTTTACAATTTATGTTGTTATTGAATTTTAACTTAATTATATACTGTGGAAGAGTAAACGGCTTTTAATTGTTTATAATGAATTCATGTAGCAAGAAAGCTCACATAAACCTTTTATATGACAGTATATAGAAACCCTTCATTCGAAGTAATGTCTACAGTGTCCAGTTAACGTCCAACCCGAACCTGATTCTTATTTAAATTTTCGCGTTATATGAACAAGATCAATTTTCATAATGTCGACGTTCGACCTTACGCGAGTATATGGATTTCAGATTTCAAACTAAATTTCAGGTTTTCAAGGAAAATGACTAACCTAACCAATCGTAACCTAACCAACCGTAGCCTAATCAGACTAACCTAACCAATCGTAACCTAACCAGGCATGATATAACTTAACCTAACCGAACTTAACCTAACTGGACCTGATTTAAACTAAGTTTTTAGTATCGACATTATGCATGTCGACATCAGTAGTATAGCCGCAAAAGGGTAGAGTGCAGGAATGGTGCAATTTATTACGTAATGTTGCAATGTTGCAAATGTATGTGGGTTGTTGCAAAGTGGGTGGGGGTGTTATGCAACATGTTGCAAAGGGGGTGGGGTGTTGCAAAAAATCCCTGCAAAGAGGGGTGGGGGATGCTGCAGGTGCAACAAGGAAACTTGGAGGCGGCGTTATCCCCCAAGAGAAAGGAGAGAAAGGAGAGAAAGGAGAGAAAGGAGGAGAGGTGTTCACCTGGCAGGAGCCAAGTGCATATTAAGACTTCAGCCGAGTAGGCGTTGTCTTATAGACTCCTAATCAGCCAGTTGGCTTAGAAGGCGTAAATGGCTTGAGTTGCCAGATAGCGCCATGTATTCAATACAAGGCTGAGTTGCCAGTTTGTGCTATATATTTAATTAATTAATTCATATATTAATCGAAGACTGAGTTGTTATAATGTTATAATGTTTCAGACCAACAAAGACCCTAGGATCCACTCATGGCTGGTCTACCTAACTGTGTGTGTAATTGTGTATGTCCTCCGTGGTGGCGGAGGGGACCTACAATTTTACGTGGGTTCCGAACCACAAGAACATAAGAAATTTATGTAACAACTTCCTGTACACTGTGTACATTGGCAACGACCATTTAGCAAAACTAATTAATTATCGATTTAAAACTAAAGATAGAATCTCTGGATCCAGAGATCACGTCATAATAGACTACTATCCAACAAATATGTTACACTCTATATCTATTTATAAACGACATGCAAATATATCAGATCCAGAGAATCCAGTCAATTTCATTACGGTATCCATCAATACTAGTACCTTGTCACGAAAAATAAGTCACGGTCCATATCGATTGTGGACCAAGTCAAAATTTTACAACCATATACATTACAATATATACACTTAGGAGGAAAAGTGTAGGTGTGGCTGTAAAGACTGTAGTAATGTAGAAATGTGTGTGCACCCATCTTGGGTCTCCCATTTAAAGGGTGTGGGGCAAGTGAAGATCATGAGTTTTTCAATACCTCACAGTACTATGGGGGGCACCGCTCAGCAGAGGAATCTCTTTAATGGGGTGTGTAAGGACAGAGAGTATCCCCTAACCCAAGACGCTGCCTCCCTATATCCCACAACACTTGTGTTGAGCTGTGGGATCTATCCCCACAAAGCCTTAATTTTACTACCTTAAACTATACCCAATCTATCAACATATGCGTCTAATCGATTTTAAACATGTTTATAGACGTGCTACTAATTACTTCTACCGGCAAACTATTCCAGCTATTTACTATTCTATGCCAGATACCATTGTATGCATTATTATAGACTCCTAATCAGCCAGTTGGCTTAGAAGGCGTAAATGGCTTGAGTTGCCAGATAGCGCCATGTATTCAATAGAAGGCTGAGTTGCCAGTTTGTGCTATAAATTTAATTAATTAATTCTAATCGAAGACTGAGTTGCCAGATACCACTTTTTAACATTATTATGGAGAGTTGCCAGATACCATTGTATACATTATTATAGACTCCTAATCAGCCAGTTGGCTTAGAAGGCGTAAATGGCTTGTTCAGGCTGATTTGCCAGATACCATTTTAATTGTATACATTATTATAGACTCCTAATCAGCCAGTTCGCTAAGAAGGCGTAAATGGCTTGAGTTGCCAGATACCACTTTTTAACATTATTATGGAGAGTTGCCAGATACCATTGTATACATTATTATGCAGAGTTGCCAGATACCATTGTTCAGGTATACAGTTGCCAGATTGTACCATTTATTTTCTTAAAAGTTGGTTTAGAATTCCGCTAGTAGGTTTAGAAGGCGTAACATGATATAATTAACCAAAAGAATTAAGTAAAACAACATTGCATCATTCTGTTTATTATAAATATATAGAAAATAAATATACATTTGAATGATCAATAATAATAGAAATGAGGAATATGCATATAATCAAAAAAATATACACACACACACACACACAATTATGGAGATATATAGAAATAAATATACATTTGAATGATCAATAATAATAGAAATGAGGAATATGCATATAATCCTTCAATATAACAGTACAGGAGAAATATCACACAAATATATAAATACATTTCACTTTTTTTTTCAAAATACTAAACTCGCACTTAATCGAGTCTACAATTACATCATTATTGCTCTGCATTACGCAGTATATGCGGTTTAATAATATTTCACCGCTTAAAGTATAGGGAAACCTGTATTCGATATGAAGGGCTTTCATATCGTTCAGTACTATTTTTGTTCCCACTTTACAACCGGTTGGTAAGTCATCTTTAAATACGTCTAGAATACAATCAAAAGCACGCACAAAGAGTTCATCGTTAGCTACATTATTAAACACAAGTTTATAAACACGCTTTTCCAATCGAGGGTTTATTTCTACCGACCCGAGCTTTTCAATCGTGAACTCATCTTCACTCAACATAGCGGCAATTGAAATAATCTTCTAAATCGTTACGACAACTGCGCGTTATATAAAGAAATAGTTCTTCAGGGTGAACGGTGTAGGTGAGCTCAGCCTTGTACCGATCAATTGCTTTGTACCAAAGTTCATGGTATTTCAAAGAGTCTAAACTTTTTAAATAAACGTCCAGCTCTAGACCATTCTCACCTTGTTCAGCCCTACACTCGGTAAACCCATCGAGCAGAGCGGTGTATGCGTATTCAAGTACTGTATCAAAATAAAGCATATCCGTAACACGCGCGTCTAATATAGGTTTCAGCTTGCGGAATCCGACGATTTCAAACATTCTGTCGAGGATGAAACGGTTTCGCGTAGGAACAAGAGCGTTATTATCAGAAGCATTCTTCCACATCAGCCGTATATCAATGCATGGCCGATCGTTATTTATACACAACGTACATACAACGGCGTATGAGGGTGCGTCACTAATCTGCTCTCTTCTTGTACCTACGTTAGCAGGTATTTTATAACGATCTTCACTCCACTTCTCAACTATCACGAAGATTCTATTCATCTCCTCGACACTTAAATAACCCGTTTGTTTGTTTGTCTACATTCCGTTTCCAGTACATAGCTAACGGTACCGGAATTACGCCTGAATACACGCAACGATTTCGTCACGGACACACATCGTACGAGGACGTTGAGAATGCTGCTCAAAGGAAGTTCCATCGTATTCGAGGAGCGCACGTCCACTCGGTTCTCAGCTCTGAGATAACTATGAGCCAGTGTGAGGCACGCAGGTAGGCAGAAACGGTTCGATGGGCGGCTGACTCGATGATACGTGAATGGGCTTGTTCGAACTCGTATGATCCGCGAGTCGCACCATAATCGTGCGGCGAATTGTTGTACATATTGGGTAGGTGTTTTTCCGCTACAATAATTAATTTCGGTTTTATCACTACCAGACTACGCACCAGACAGTTTCCTCAGGATAATTTTCACGAACTAGGCACATTTTATAATGTTTTACTAAACATCTTCACACTCCGGCGCACTATTTGAGAGGAACATAGGCTCATATTTTTCCTTTCTGCCCATCAAACGATACTCGTCTCTAAAGTCTGTTAAAAACTCACGCAGGGCACTAGCCACAACCTCACTACGAGCCTCATCATGATATACATTAATATAGTGATAAAAATACTTAAGATTGTCCATGATCACGAGATTCACATTTTCAGTCGTAGGGTATGAGTAATCGACATGGTGTAACATGACGTAATACCGCTTGTCACACCACCCATCCGCAAGACTCATTATCCATACCTGCTGCTTCTTTCTGCACGCGTTGTTTCTTTTACTTCACGGTATATTGAGACTTTATAAAGTTTAGCTCTACAGCATACTTCAGCACATCGTCTGTGCAACGAAGCCTTCAACAGTCTCACCAGAACATCCGTAGAGATTTGTACATCTTGCAACTTCGCACAATCCAATGTGGTTTTAAAAGAGGCATAGGAGGGGGGGGAATAGGAAGTTTTCGGTATCCACCACATCTTCACACTTTGCTGAATACCATTTCATAAACGTTGTACAAGCAATATTAAAGGTAGCCATTTGAATACACGTCTGATCTCCTTTTTTTCTTCTACGCTGGCGAATACACGTCTGATCTCAAGGGCTTACTGCAGTCGATTGAACACGCAGGGAATCCCAGATAGTAGCATGACTCACGTTGCTGATCTTACAGTGGGCAGAGCTTAGAACTTTCACCTGTGCACACACACACACAAAGGAGAAAGTAAAACGCTAATTCAAACATGATTTATTTAATAAGCGAGATATTCAAGTTATATATATTTACAAATACGATTTAATAAACGAGATATTCAAGTTATATGTATATATTTACAAATACGTGTAATAAATAAGTTAACAATAGATACATCAAAGATTATATACAAGACAAATACGTGTCATAAGTAAGTTAACAATAGGCGCATCAAAAGTTATGGTATCCAAAGGGTACGGTATCATAGGTACCAGGTAACTGGTAACGTTTCCTATAGGTGTTACGGCACACCTTCGTACCCCTAAGTTCCTTCACGCCCAGCTTCTGTGCCCGAAAATTGTGGGTGCCTACAATTAGTTGGGGAGGTCGTTCGCCTCATCATCGTCAAACACACTAGATCCTTCAACGATTCAAATTAACAACCCGCCGATTCGCATTGTTGAGCGTAATACCCTTTGCCTTCACGATATATTTCATATCCTCCCCACCCTGACCGTACCCCATAAGTTTTAGGTCCTGTTGAGACAAAAGAGTCGGCGTATGCGTTGTCCCCATACTCATCCTTGATCTTATCAGTGAGCTCGCCGAGGAACTCCCCAATAGCGGGCATGTATTCACCCTCCCTCTCTGTGAATATCACGCTATCTGTATCGGCATACAATACTCTCCGCCCAAGAGAATGCAATAGACCCCAAAGTTTTATACGGGCGTAGGCTGTTGTGAAGCTGGCCACAGGTATGTTTGTAACCCTTGAGGTTTCTGTGGCCAATTCAGTGTTGTTGTACTTTATTATGTAAGTATTACCTACATTCACGATCTCCATGACCTCTTTATCGGGAGCATTGGCATAATCCCAGACATCACTATAACTTTGTGCCAAATGAATGTTTCCTTTGCCGGTATTCTGTGCAAATTTTCCCCATAGACTGTTTAGACAACTTTGCACTAAAGCGCTTGCCAGGATTCTTTGCAATTTGGGCACGATCAAGTTGTATACCTTCGCCGTCGCGGTAACGTTGAATATAGGCAGACTTTTCATCTTCGGTATCAACTCCTCGCGGATACCCTGATGCCTCAACCTTATCCTTCAAAAATGCGTTTATATATGGTGTGAAAAGGTTGGGTAGCTTCTGAAACCCCCATACCTCATGTATCTTCAGTATTCTATACCCATGGCGTACGGCTAGGGCCAGCTCAAGACTTGTATAGTATACGCCTCTGATCTTACGCTGGTGGGGTATATGGTTACAATCGCCGTTATTCTCTTCCGCGCACTTCACGCACAGGGGAAACATGAGCTTGTGGTCGATAACGACAGCTAAGATTGGCATCCATAAATTGCGTGGGGGGAGTACGTCTACGAAAGAGAGCCCAAAGTAACGATCATTCAAATTTCTTGAAAATTCATTGATGGAGGGCAGGTTAGGTCCCACCAGTTTCTCAGTAGCGCCCACGGGGTACGGATTGTTCCTTCATCACGTATGGGTATAAAGACAGAAATCGTAGTAATGGAGCTTCACGCCCTCCGTAGGTGGAAAGTATAGTCTGAATGGATTTGTACGTCCTCCAAACAAGCTATCACCACATTTGAGAGGATCCAGCACCATTGAACGCTTGATCGTGTTTTTTTCCTCACGGTACACCTCGTCTGTCTCCATCCGTGCATCATATTCATGCTCCCACAAGACTTTGTGAGTGAACTGTGATCCTATAAGTTGATCGCTGGTGCGGGGCCATGCACGACAGTCGGCAGGAGATCTACCGTAGTTATCTCCGGCGATTCCGCACTCAGGACGGGGGCATCCATGCCACCAGCATCCGTTAAAGGAGTACACAGTCTTCACACCAGTGACACGGTTTTCACTTAACCCATCAACCCAAAAAACACGACCATTAATCTTAATGGGTACTTCACCCGTGTTGCGGGCGTGCTTTATGTATACACCTGTCTATTGCTGTAGGTGTATGAGCCAGTAAATAGCCTTGTGACCGTAACTTCGGGGCTTGTTTCGGTTAATAATGGCTAAGGTGGCTTTAGGCATGAAGTTATTCTTGAACACCGTAAAACATAATGACGCGATGGTGGTTGCAACTTGCAGCGGATCGCATTTGAAACGGCCTATGTACATCCTTCTAAAGGCCTGGAAACATACTCTAAGCACGCGCACATCATTCACGCAATAACGCTCACATTCATCAGCTATATAAGGGTACTTTCATTAAAACTGTTGTAGTATCGATCAAGTCTTCACGTTCATCTACACTCATACAGTCATAGTTAAAATAATGTTTGGGTGGTGGTGGGCCTACGTAGTTTAAAGTCTTGCTGGTGAGGAAAGTGTAAGGGAAGTATACTTTGGAAACTTCAGCTGCTACGCCCATCACCTTGGGTAGCTTTGCTAATTTACAAGGTGTGAATAATAAAGTGTCTTTAAATTGTACATTGCCTCTTATTTGCATCTGTATTAATTTGTTGCCTATTTTCAATGGATCACCTGTAAATATCTCAGAGGATTCGTGTTCAAGCAACTCCTTATAAAGGAACTGCGTGTCAAACTTTGCCGCGTTATGGGCGAGAATATACACAGTCATTTTTTTGAACTTGTCGGCTAACTTAACAATATAGGATACAAATAGTTTCACAGGACTATCGTGGACATTCGTTTTAAAAACGTTTGTCCGTTTACCGCATTTGGGGCACTCGTCACATTCGATCCCCATACACATCACAGATGGTCTGGCTCACAAGTAAATGTGGAATTACCTCTTTGGTTTCAGCGTTCGTATATGTTTCTATATCGTAGTATACAGTTATACAAGGGTTATTTTTAGGCTTAGCATCTTTCATATAACATACATGCTTTACTCCATCCACCTTATACTCCACCTGGCATGTAGGACAGTGAATTTCGTTACACTTGTGCTTAAATTTTCCCCAATTATCCATTGTGTGAAACATACCACATTCACAGATTCTCATTTTCCTGCACGTGCCAGTTGATTTATGGAGCTCAAAGCAGTTATTATTGAAGAATGTGCGTCTACACACATCACAGTCTCTCTTCTCAGCTTCAACTACACGGCTTTCACATTTGGTGCTTTTACACTGCTCACATACCATGTGACATTCTTTACAATGTCTCACTATATCATCCGCAAACTCGAGCACCCCTTACACAAATCATGATGTCTCCATATTTCGACTTTTGTCATAACTCGCGTAAAGCCACCTTATATTACGGATGGGGAGATACGTTGTTCCCGACAATCCTAAAATAAGTAGGGGTCTTGTACGATCTCTCACACAGCTTTTAAAAACATACACAGTCCTACGACGATCATCCAACCCAAATACAACTATACGGACATTCATTTCCTGTTCTACCATTCTCAGCTCTTCAGGCCCCATATTACAGTCAAATTCAAGTTCACAGTCTACAGCTAGTTTACGGGCACGTTCCACGACCGTAGGCAGCCAAATTTTTTGAGCCCGTGTATTTTGTACAGTAAACATGTTAGCCAAGACTACTGCTATAAAGCCGCAACCACGATCGACGTTTATATGCCGTCTATAAATAGCTTGAGAATTGAGGTTAAGAGTATACGGTATGGCACTATGACACGCAACACGGAATACACGATCAATATTTACCGTGAAGTTGTCCATATTGAAGGCTATACTACTTTGGGCAGCTTGCATTATACGTCCTAATATACAGTATATTCTACATCTTCAGCCGCCAAACGTCTAAATGGCACTACTACACAATAATCATCTACATCACCGTCATCTGACCCGAATCCGAAGGACAGCCTCGTCCTGACTTCACGCTCGTCGCTGTTCTGAAAGAGCAAAATCTACAATACGCTGTACAACCCGGCGTAGCCCGCGCTCAATTCCATTGCTATACATGGCTCTAGGGTCGACCCTGACTCTATACCGATTTCTAGTCAAGGCTGGGGTGGGCGCTGCGGAGCGCACCAACTCAAACGTAATATCATCCTCAACAGAACGGGTGGCGACTGTGGCGGATGAATAAGGGGATATATTAGCGGGAGGTGCTGCTGGGGGGATTGTTGCGTAGGAGGTTGAGGGTTGGGGATCCATTATTGTAGACTCAACAGAACGGGGGGCAACTGTGGCGGATGAATAAGGGGCTATATTAGCGGGAGGTGCTGCTGGGGGGTTGTTGCGTAGGAGGTTGAGGGTTGGGGATCTATTACTGGTGCAACAGGCGCGTATTTCGGTCGCTTTATACCTGACGTGGGGTTCTCTTCATCATACCTCCGCTTTGGATGTGCTACCGGTATCGCTGGTGAGGGTTCTTTGGCAGGGGAGGAGATCACAACTACACTGTCGTCGATGTCATCCGTAATGTCGATGATGGGGTGCTGTACCTCATCGTCATTCACGATTCTGTGGGAGAAGAAAACAAAATATAAGGAACAGTACTCAAAATTTGTAATATTTTGTAAATGACCCACTTAGGAGTGTGACGTGTTAGAAATGGACTCTGTAGAAAAATTCAGATTCACGAGCCCATTCCACATGTATTATATCTGGACCTACAGGATGTGTAAAACTGTGTTTATGCTTAAAATCATTAAAGAAAAGGGAGAGATGTTCTCGAAATTTGTGCATAAAGTTATATGGTGCTATTAGACGTATCAATCAGTGTTCAACCAGTACCAAGATGATATTTTGTTCCACAAAGGCGTATATGACGTTAATTCGTTAAAGGGAAATGAACATACAGTCATTGTAATTGAGGATCTCATGTTGGAGATGGATAAAACGTTTGCCGAGACATTTACAGTATTCTCCCACCATCTTAACATAAGCGTGTTCTTCATCAAACAGAATCTATTTTTCAAAAATAGATACATGCGCGATGTGTCGTTAAATACGCAATATCTAGTCTTATTCGCACAACGGAGAGATGTATCACAAATTGGGGTATTAGCCAATCAAATGTTCCCGAATCAGCGTAAGGAGTTTTTGGAGGTTTATAAAGAAGCTACAAGCACGCGTTACGGATATTTGCTTTGCGACCTTCATCCGCGAAACACGTTTAGAGTGCTTCTACGAACGAATATATTTCCAAACGAGCCTGAAACGGTGTATATTTCAGAATGACAAAGAGACTAAAGAAATACCGTGAATGAATAAAAATCTATCATCGACTGCCCCGGGCAATGCAGCAGATGTTTATTAAAAATATCGACGCCGACTTTTTAAAATGCATCTGTGAAATCTGTCTTAACGTTTTAAATTGCAATGTATCAATGAAAACCCCTCAGAAGGCTCGCCTACGCCGTTACAAGAACATAATACGTGCACTCGCTCGTAAAAGTCAAACTGTAGCGAAGAAAAAACGAACTATTGTACAAACAGGAGAGTCATTTCTCCCCATCTTATTTTCAGTTTTGGGTCCTTTACTGACTAGATTAATATAATGAAGAAAGTGGTAGTGATTCCCCACGAGGTGTACGCTTCACTGCAAAGGAATCCAGACACGGTTCTAGATCCCCGTAAAAGCAGACTTAAAAGAATGGAAAGCGAATTGATAGCCCTATTAAACAGTGAAAAAACACCTGATGAGAAAAGAATCTTATACCAAGAAGCTCTGCAGAAATTTCTTCACGAGTACGAAAATTATAAGAACCCTACAGAGATTCCTGTGGTTATTAGGCACAGTACGGGGGACGATGGACATGGCGACATAGGATCTGTGCCCGACGATACAGCTGACCAACCAAAAATTAAGGGATCAGCCACACAACATATCGAGCATGTATTAAAAAGCACCCTCCCACATACATTGATGAGTAAAGGCTTAAGTCTTTATAATCTATTGAATGAGGATCCAGCCATACAATCGACCGATACAGGCGAGATCATTGTGGAAGGATCAAAGGTACAGGGATCGAATATCGTAGACATTGTCCATGATCTGGTGAGAAAGTGGGATAGGCCATCACCATCAGGATGGAAGCATATTAAAGCAAGACTACAACAAATAAATGTCCCTAAAACGTTGATAGGAAATCTGAACAGGTTAAAAGACTTGGAACATGCAACGCATGTGACACAATTGAAGACGCCGTCACCCCCGGCGGTAACACCTTTGAAGAGGAGAAAGAAGAGGTTAAACAACGGTCAACCCTACCCACGTGCCTCTAAACCAACTTTTAAGAAAATAAATGGTACAATCTGGCAACTGTATACCTGAACAATGGTATCTGGCAACTCTCCATAATAATGTATACAATGGTATCTGGCAACTCTCCATAATAATGTTAAAAAGTGGTATCTGGCAACTCAAGCCATTTACGCATTCTAAGCGAACTGGCTGATTAGGAGTCTATAATAATGTATACAATTAAAATGGTATCTGGCAACTCAGCCTGAACAAGCCATTTACGCCTTCTAAGCCAACTGGCTGATTAGGAGTCTATAATAATGTATACAATGGTATCTGGCAACTCTCCATAATAATGTTAAAAAGTGGTATCTGGCAACTCAGTTTTCGATTAGAATTAATTAATTAAATATATAGCACAAACTGGCAACTCAGCCTTCTATTGAATACATGGCGCTATCTGGCAACCAAGCCATTTACGCCTTCTAAGCCAACTGACTGATTAGGAGTCTATAATAATGTATACAATGGTATCTGGCAACTCTCCATAATAATGTTAAAAAGTGGTATCTGGCAACTCTGTCTTCGATTAATATATGAATGAATTAATTAAATATATAGCACAAACTGGCAACTCAGCCTTCTATTGAATACATGGCGCTATCTGGCAACTCAAGCCATTTACGCCTTCTAAGCCAACTGGCTGATTAGGAGACTATAAGACAACGCTTACTCGGCTGAAGTCTTAATATGCAGTTGGCTCCTGCCAGGTGAACACCTCTCCTCCTTTCTCTCCTTTCTCTCCTTTCTCTTGGGGGATAACGCCGCCTCCAAGTTTCCTTGTTGCACCTGCAGCATCCCCCACCCCCCTTTGCAGGGATTTTTCTGCAACACCCCACCCCCTTTGCAACATGTTGCCTAACACCCCCACCCCTTTGCAACATGTTGCATAACACCTCCATCACCCATTGCAACATTACGTAATAAATTGCAACATTCCTGCACTCTACCCTTTTGCGGCTATACTACTGACATCATTGTGCAGATTGACACTGTTCCTCTACCCTAAATTTTCTACCCAACAACATCTTTATGCTAATTTTCTTTTCCCATTTTATGTAATTTTCTCACTGCAACGTGTACTTGCTATACCTGTGACCACCTGTAACCACACATCGATTATTCGTACATTACTAGTGACAACATCGAGTAAACGTGTCCTACAGTTAAGAGAATAACGGTCTACGAAGGCTGCCTTAGGAAATTAAGAAAAGACGTTGGATTTATTCAGTGGTTGGAAACAAAGCTGGGCACTTGCGGTTTTTTTGCGGTACTGCGGTACTGCGGTACTACCGCACTACCAAACCGGTAGCATAACGCAGTACCGCAAAGGATCGCTGAAAGTACAGGCTGTACTTTCAGCGATCCTTTGCGGTACTGCGTTATGCGGTACCGGTTTGGTAGTCGGTAGTACCGCAGTACCGCAAAAAAACCCGCAAGTGCCCAGCTTTGCTTGGATGGATGGCCGTTTTCACACACACACACACAAAACATATATATATATATATATATATATATAGGGTGCGTCAAAAAACATGAAGTTGTCACACGCGTTCGCTCGCTTGCAATTTTGATCCACTTAATGAGAAAACATGGCAGTATAAAAATCAGTTCAATATATCAATGTTTAGGGGTCGCGCACAGTGAATTAATAACCCTATTTATACCGAGGTGGGGCCATATGATTTGGTTTATCAGTATATATGTCATATGGCCCCACCTCGGCTGTTCTTTTCGTTAAAATACCCTGGAATACATGGGGTTAAGATTTTCTATATGAGGGTCTCTATTAATTGTTGGTTTCTTTTCTTCCACCATCTTGAAATCGATATTGCGTTCTTGTCAATGCCCCCTACGGCCTGGATAACATCAGACGGGTACAATCTGGGGAAGGAAAGGGTCGGGAAGCTCCTCGTGACTAACGACACTGCTGAAAGAGGAGTGGCCCTCATCCACGCGTTCACGGCAAAGGGACGTACCAAGCACGAGGATCAGCTCCAATACATGATCCAGGTGGCAGAGGATCATCGGCGAGCGTACCCGAAGACAGCAAACGAGAAGGACCTTCTTCGCTGAAAAATACTTTCTTTCTGAAGGCTTTTAGTTCTTTTCATGCCATTTCCGAGTATTGTTTGTCAATTTCTTTTGTTTTGTTGGTGTTCACGTAGTACGGAGAAACCAATCCAGAATATAATATATAAGTTTAGCTGTTTGTTTCCAATTATTTTACAGTGTTCATTCCAGTTTAAGTTCTGTCAAAGTAAATGCCTAGGAAATTGAAATGATTACATGTGTTGTGGAATTACCATTAATTCTGAGGTCTGGAATGTGGTTGCTATTTATAGGTTTTTGTGGAATGTATTTTATAGTATATTTTGTTTTATTAAATTATCTGTTTTTCAATACATCCTTAACAAAGTGTATTAGCAAAATGTATTTTTATAAATATAAAACACGAATTATGTCTTCATATGCTGTAATGTTTTAAATAATTTATTAAGAGTGTTAAACAAGACAGTTTTCATAGAGTTACTTCCCCTGAAAATGATCAGTACGGGGAAACCAATCCCAGAATATAGGTAGTATGTAGTGTCACAAACTTTGTAGTGGATGCGCGACTCCTACATAAACGGCTACTCAAATGAAAATTTCTCTGTGGTGTTTTCTCCTTCAGTGGCTTAATTGAAAAAGCGAGCGAAAGAAATGGACCACCTTCAGGTTTTCTCCCTTATGCAGTGACGCACCCTAATATATATATATATATATATATATATATATATATATATATATATATATATAATATATATATATATATATGAAAATTATTTCACGAAAGTAACACGTGAAAAATATTTATGATGATAAACCAACGAAGGAAAGGAAACACAAAAGGTGCACAAGCGCTTTCTCTAATGACATCCTCAGGAACACTGAAGTACATAAAAGGTTACGGCCTATATATAGGTTACAGAAAAAAAAATAAATAAATAAATAACATACATACACACAAACATATATATATATATATATATATATACAT